>JAJIBD010010379.1:0-54419 GCA_021461705.1 Cryptotis parvus | reverse complement strand
GTGGAATTGGAACATTGAGTGCCTGAACATTTTAAACAACTGTATGAACAACTTTGTAAATCACAGTGTTAGTTTTAAAAATAAAATTAATTTTTTCTTTAAAAAAGAAAAGAAAAATAAATTATGAAGATCTGGGGTAAATGTGATATAGTTAATAATAAGAGATAGTATACTAGAAAGTTGCAGAGAGTAGATCTTAAGCATTCTTATCAGTTTTTTCTAAACGGAATTATTATATCAACAATGCATACTGATGAATGTGTTAATTATTTTGATCTTGGTAACCATTCTGCAATGAATAGCAAGCAATCATATGGTTTACTTTCTTTTGTTTTATTTTGGGGGATCATACCCAGAGGGCCTCAGGGGATCATATGGTGCTGGGGATCAAAACCCCTGGTCAGCCCCTTCCATTCCAGGATAATCTACTATTGGATCTCCCTCTAGAGAAGAAATCTTGCCCTGGGGCTATGCACCTGCCCAAGACAGAGGTAGAATTCCAGCTAAGGGCATATTGCTTCCTCCCTTCCTTTACTGGTAAGGAATCATATTGCATTTACTTCTTAATATTATTTCTTGTCATTTTGTATAAATGCTGTGAGACATATATATACTTTCATCTACACCCTATATGAATAAAGCTTAAAATGGTCTCTCTGGATTTATGGTAAAGACTTTTCCTGGGGATGTCTTGTTATATATTCCAGGTACAATCCTCAGGCCAGAAGGAAGGAGCTTTCAATACATGCTCATTGTTTTAGGGTCAAAGCTCTATCACCTTTTTGTAATTCCCAACCCCCAACCCTTCAGGGATTCCTCTAAAAGTAGCAGACTTGGACTTGAATTAAAAGGACAGCTAGATGGTTGTTGGCTGGAATGCATCAAGGGACCCTGCTGAACCCCCAACATTGTTGGGGACTTTGAGAAAAACCCAACAGGATAGCTTGACAAGTCCCAGGTATATGGGCAAGATTAAACAATGGAGCATATTCTTTAAGGAAAAAAAAATTGAAAGTTAAATATTAGGTACACAAGCAAATATCTACCTTTGCTTAACAAAGAAATCAAAGTTTATTGCAATATTTTATTATACCTTGAGAATTTTATTGGAGTAACAGTTATAACATCAGTATCAGCATTCTCTAAAATGGTTTTCATTGCTGCTTTTTCTATGCATACATTACTCCAATGCTACATCAACCACCAGAGAGACCACTTTCCTCCACCAATGTCCCAAGAAGCCCTCTCCTCCATTCTCCCTCCCACACCAATGAGCTCAGCTCTGTAGACAAAATCTTCAGTTCCAGTTCAATGGCCTTTGGTCATTTGTTGTACCTTTACTATGTTTCTTTATATTCTATATCCCAGATACTTTTATCTATCTATCTATCTATCTATCTATCTATCTATCTATCTATCTATCTATCTATCTATCTATCTATCTATCTATCTATCTATCTATCTATCTATCTATCTATCTATCTATCTATCTATCTATCTATCTATCTATCTATCTATCTGTCTGTCTGTCTGTCTGTCTGTCTGTCTGTCTGTCTGTCTGTCTGTCTGTCTGTCTGTCTGTCTGTCTGTCTGTCTGTCTGTCTATTGCTTTTGGGCCACACCCAGTGCTCATGGCTTACTCCTGGCTCTGCACTCAGGGGTCATTCTTGGTGGGTTTGGGTCCATAAAGGATGCTAGGACTCAAACCCAGATAGGTCCTGCACAAGGCAAGTGCCCTACCCACTGTGCTATGGCATCAGTCCTGATATTTCAAATTTTTATTTTATTTTTAAATTTAAATTTTATTGTTGTTATCCTTAGGGGCACACCCAGCAGTGATCAGCACTTCTTTCTGTCTCTGCATGAACTGATGACTTTTAGAAGTTCTTGGGAGACAATAGGGATCAATCCAAGTTAACTACATGCAAGGCAAGCCCTACTTGCTCTAGCACCTCTCCAGCCCCTCTACATATTTTTAAAAGCTATACTTTTACCTATAATATTATGTCATTTCATCTGTGTAACATAATGAATTGGTACTTGTAATTTTTATAAAATGATCTCCACAATCTAGTGATGCCTCACCACATAGAGAAAAATTTTTTGTATGAGAACTTTTTTTTCAGATATATCAGAACTTTATTTATTTTTTAAATTTATTATACCACCGTGAAAGATGTTCATGATTGGGTTTCAGTCATACAGTGTTCCAGCACCCATCCCTCCACCAGTGCACATTTCCCACCACCAATGTCACCAGATTCCCTCCCCCTCCCCCAGATTCCTCTACAGCATTCTTCTTCTTCTTCTTTCTTCTTCTTCTTCTTCTTCTTCTTCTTCTTCTTCTTCTTCTTCTTCTTCTTCTTCTTCTTCTTCTTCTTCTCCTTCTCCTTCTCCTCCTTCTCCTTCTCCTTCTCCTTCTACTCCTTCTCCCCTTCTCCTCCTTCTCCCTCTCCTTCTCCTTCTCCTCCTTCTCCTTCTCCTTCTCCTTCCTCCTTCTCCTTCTCTCCTTCTCCTTCTCCTTCTCCTTCTCCTTCCTCCTCCTCCTCCTTCTCCCTCTCCTCCTTCCTTCCTCCTCCTCTCCCTCCTCCCTCTCCTCCTTCTCCTTCTCCTCCTTCTCCTTCTTCTCCTTCTCCTTCTTCATTCTCCCTCCTTCTCCTTCTCCTTCTCCCTCCACCTCTTCTTCTCCTCTTCCTCCTCCTCCTCCTCCTACTCTTCTTCTTCCTCCTCTTCTTCTTCTTCTTCTTCTCCTCTTTCTCCTTCTCCTTCTCCTTCTCTCCTTCTCCTTCTCCTTCTCCTTCTCCTCCTCTTCCTCCTCCTCCTCCTCCTCCTCCTCCTCTTCTTCTTCTTCTTCTTCTTCTTCTTTTCTTCTTTCTCTCCTCTCTTATACATTGAGACTTGCAAGTGGTGAGAACTTTTAAGATCTACTTTTAGCAACCTTCATTTGCACAATATGACTTCATGAACTATACCCCCAAGTTGTACACACATGTGTCAAGTCACTAAGTCGTATGTTATGCAGCCACCTGTCACAACAAGAGTGTGTTTTTGGGAAATGTGTTATTAAACAGTTTGCTGTAGTGGGAACATCATTGAATGTAATTGCACAAATCTCGGTGGTACTGTCTACCACACATCTCAGCTAGATGGCATGGCTTATGGCAACCACCATTGTACATTATTTATTGACCTAAGTGCCAATAAGCAATACATAGCTATATCCTTGTGATATCTGATAGCTAGAAGTTTATATTTGACCCCTTCTGCTTGTTTTACCCCACACTTCAATTCTGGCCTCTGCAACCACCAGTCTATTGTCTATATTTGTAGTCTGGTTTTTGTTTGTTCTTCTTATTTCTTAAGACTCCACATATAAACGAGCTCATAGAATACTTATCTTTTTTCTATTTGACTTATTCATTTAACATATTGCCTTAAAGGACTATTCATGCTGTTTATTGTATATGGAATGTTTTCTTTACTTTATGGCTGATTAATATTTCATCATCTATATGGATCAAGTTTTCTTTATCCATTTACCTACTGACAGACACTTGTTTGCCTCCAGATGTTGATGACTGCAAAGAACACTGCAGGAAAATCTGGAAGTACAGATTTTTTGTCAAGTTATACTTTCATTTTTAAGGTAAATTCTGATATGATGGGATAAAGGATCACATAACAGTTCTAGATTTAATTTTGAACAAATACAAAATTTTTAAGCTAATAATACCATATATTGCAAAATCTAGAAAAATAATATTTGTATTGATAAACTGACTTGCCTCTGTTAGTATTTCCCTACTTTCACACTCTAATAACTGTAATAATATACAAGTTCAAAATATTTTCTGGATAGGAGAGGATTACAGGTAATTTAATTGTGTATTCCTTACACATAGTTGAGAAAAGTTGTTATTTTGAGCTCCCCAGCAATGCTCAGGTGTGACTCAAGGGTAACTTCCAGTAATATTAGGTCAACTAAGCAAAATGATTCCATAGTCAGTGTAGCTTCTAGAATGCTGCTTGGACCCAGGGGCACTGAGGGGAACCTGGTGCCCCCCAGTGAGGGATGGGTGGGAAAGTGGTCACAGAGATCAAAATCAGAGCCTCAAGCAACCAAGGATATACTGAACCCTTGGACCTATCTTCCAGACCAATTTATTAAAAATTATAGCTCATATTTTTTCAGTTTTATCATTCTTATTAATAAAGTTTCTCAGGGTACTTCAACTCTGGAGCATGACTAATTTTGAATACTCTTTATTTCACTGTAGTTGATGTAACATGGTTACGCAATACAAAAATGTAGTGTCAATGTTTATAGTTTTGGTGCACAGAGTTACTGGACCTTCACCACATAAAGAGACTTTAAATTGGTGATAGCAGGCACCAGGAATACGGCTCAGTGCCATATTGGATGTAGGAGACATGAGTTTGATCCTCAGCACTGAAAACATAGATTGGGGCCAGAGAGATAGTGCAGGGTTTAAGACACTTGTCTTGCATGCTACCAACCTCACTTTGATCACCAGCACTGCTTATGATGCCACGAGCAATGCCAGGAGTGATCCCCAGCAGAGACAAAGCATTAAGTTCTGAACACAGAGCTAGGAATAAGCCCTAAGCACATCTGGGTACAGCCAAAAAATCAAACCAAAAAATAAATAACAGCACTAATCATTTTGTAGTATATTTATTTACTGTAGCTGTATAAAGTGAGGTTTTTAATTTTTTAAAAATATTTTATTATACCAATGTGCGATATACCATTACAAAGATGTTCATGTTTGGGTTTCAGTCATAAAGTGTTCCAGCACCCATCCCTCCACCCCAGTGCTCATTTCCCACCACCAATATCCCTGATTCCCACCCCCTTCCCTAGCCTGCCTCTATGGCAGGTTCTTTTTTAAAAAAATATTTTATTATACCACTGTTAGATATACAATTACAAGATGTTCATGTTTGAATTTTGGTTCTACAGTGTTCCATCCCATCCCTCCATCCCTGCCCATCTCCCATCACCAATGTCCCCACTCACCTCCTCCTTCCCCCAGCCTGCCTCCATGGCAGGTTCTTTATCTCCTTTCTCTCTTTCTCTCTCTATCCTTCTCACTTCCCTTTCTTACACATTGTAGATTGTAATATATTCTAGAACATGATTGGTTCCACTAGTTTGATGTACCAGGTCCGACCACAAAATGGCGGCTATTATGGTGAGTGAGTCTCATCCAGCTGCTTCCGAGGTCCTACAGAGGTGATGGGCCCACTCCCAAAGCCCACCCTGCCTCCTGGGAGCCCTCATGGTCAGCTGAGCTAGGGAGAGCCGGATGGCAGCTCTCCCCCAAGCTTCTGAGTCTCTGCATCATGGCTGAGAGCCCCTAGGCAGTATGTGGGCAGGGGCCACCAGGTCTCCAGGATGGGTCAGAGAGGGGAAGGGGTAGCCCAGCTCCATCTCCAGGAATGCCTGGTGACTTCTGCCTCTGAGAGCCGCCTACCTGGGCTCGAACTTGGCTGCTCTGAGCTGGTCTTGAGATCAACGTCTCTCTTGCATGGGTTCCGATGAGCTGTGGGGTCCGGACCGTGATAATGGTGGCTATTATGGTGAGAGAGTCTCATCCGGCTGCTTCCGAGGTCCTACAAAGTGATGGGCCCACTCCCAAAACCCATCTTGCCTCCTGGGAGCCTCATGGTCAGCTGAGCTAGGGGAGAGACGGATGGCAGTTCTCCCCTGTGTATCTGAGTCTCTCATCTTTCTCTCTATCTCTATTTCTGTCTCTATATTTCTCTCTCTCTCCTACACCTTGTGATTTGCCTTACAGTTTATGATGCAATTATCTATGTGTATATTCAGTGCTGATTTCTTTTTTATTAAATATTTTATTATACCACGAGATATTGTCCCAGCGGGGGGTTGTTGTAGAGGTGGGTCGGCCCCACAGTGCTCACCACCTCCACTGGGGTTTCCGTCTCCCCTCCCAGTAGTGATTTCTAATGTGACATTATAGTTCCTCATTCCCCATCAACCTCCCCAGTTTGTTACAACTACAATGATCATTATGTTGTACAGATGTAAAAGATCCTGGGAAGCCTACTCTGTTATCTAAGCCTCTTGTGCAGCTGCACACTGTTCTTCCTATGTCAGACCATCCACGATCCAGGGCCCAAAGGGCAGAGCCCTGGGGGGTGTAGACAAGCCTATCTCCTGTCTGCCAATGCAGCCGGGCACCACAGCCACACCTGCAGCACCTCGAGGGGCAGGTGGCCGTAAAGTGAGTTTTGTGGTCTTTTCATAGATAGCAGCATTTCCATGTTGTACCAGTCTGTGTCTAAAGAAAAAGAAAATTAGTAATTTAATAGGACGAGTTTAATAGAAAGAGAGCAAGCTACAAAGGAATATAAAGATAATCAGAGCAGCTACTGGAGATGGGCAGAGAACTCAAAAGGACTAGATGGAATGTTTTGCATATGGAGGTCTGGATTTGATCCTAACTCAGCATTATATAGACTCCCAGGCAACACCAAGAGTAATCCCTCTCTGTTCCTCTCCCCACAAATTCTCCCCCACCCCCAACTTCCCCTCAGTCCTACACACACACACACACACACACACACACACACGCACACACGCACACACACACGCACCACACACCCTCCGCCACATTTAAGCTTCAAGCTGGGTGTAGCCCATGAGCACCACCTGGTGTCTCAAACAACAAACCGAAAAGAGAAAAGAAAAGAAGAGAGAGAGAAGAGAGGAGAGAAGAGAAGAGAGGGAAGAGAAGAGAAGAGAAGAGGAGAGAGAAGAGAGAGAGAAGAGGAAGAGAAGAGAAGAGAAGAGAAGAGAGGAGAGAAGAGAAGAGAAGAGAGAAGAGAAGAGAGAGAGAAGAGAAGGGAAGAGAAGAGGAGAGGAGAGGAGGAGGGAGGGGGAGGGAGGGGAGGAGGGAGGGGAGGGAGGGGAGGGGAGGGGAGGGAGGGGAGGAGGGAGGAGGGAGGGGAGGGGAGGGAGGGGAGGAGGGAGGGGAGGGAAGGGAGGGGAGGAGGGAGGAGAGAGAGGAGAGAAGAGGAGAGGAGAGGAGAGGAGAGGAGGGGAGGGGAGGAGAGGAGAGGAGAGGAGGGAGGGAGGGAGGGGAGGGAGGGAGGGGAGGGAGGGAGGGGAGGGAGAGGAGAGGAGGAGAGGAGAGGAGAGGAGAGGAGAGGAGAGGAGAGGAGAGGAGAGGGAGAGAGGAGGGAGGGAGGGGAGGGGAGGGGAGAGGAGAGGGAGGGGAGGAGAAGAGGAGAGAGAAGAGAGAGAGAGAAGAGAGAGAAGAGGAAGAGAAGAGAAGAGAAGAGAAGAGAAGAGAAGAGGAAGAGGAAGAGAAGAGAAGAGAGAAGAGAAGAGAAGAGAAGAGAAGAGAAGAGAAGAGAAGAGAGAGAAGAGAGAGAGAGAGAGAAGAGAAGAGAAGAGAAGAGAAGAGAAGAGAGGAGAAGAGAAGAGAAGAGAAGAGAGGAGAGAAGAGAAGAGAAAGAGGAGCAGCCACTAACTCCAGTACAGTGATAGAATTCCCTTTGGGGCTCAGCCTCCTCCCCCTCAGCCAGGTTATTGCCCTGCGCCTGGCAGAAATTAAAGCTGTCAGAGTGCCCACTGGTGGCACTAGATGAAATAGTCATTTAGAGTGCCATGAAAGCAGATCTTGGGATGGCTATTGCAGAGGGCACTTCAGATTTGCCAGGATGGTGGGATTTCCAGACTGCTGTGTATCCAAGAGCTGGGCATCGGAGAAAGAGCTGCAAGCCTTGGAGGGGCCACACACTTGCAAAACTATCACTGTGCAGTGCGCTGCCAGGAAGCTGTCAGCAAACGAAGTGAAGTTGCTGCAGGAACCTGCCCAACCATACCAACATCAGTATTGGTTTGCAGTATTTCTCCAGCTTTTCCAATTCCATGGCAGAAGGATCAAGCTTTCAGATTACATTTCCAAGAGCAAAGGGATGAATTAAAAATCAGAGACATACATTGAAACTACAGATTAACTAAATAAGCAATTCAAGTCATTGTCCATGTCTCCTCTTAATTATTAAACAATTCTTAATTTTTTTTTAAATTTTGGGGGGCTTGCTCTCTCTCTCTCTCTCTCTCTCTCTCTCTGTCTCTCTCTCTCCCTCCCCGAAACCTTTATGGGGCCAATCCAGATTCACCACCAGTCCAACACCTGGCAAAACTGAGGACCAAACTCAGAGCTTCACATGCAAGGCAAATGCCCTCCTATTTATGCCATATCCTCAGTCCTTTCTTCCTGAGTCACTATTTTTGTTTCACACAGCAGAGGAAGAAATATTGCATCATTTACCTCTAAAGTCAGGAAAACTTCCATTAATTTTATTGATTTCCAATATCCATTTAATTCAATTATATCTGAGTTTTATGTTTTTAAAGAAATTTAATGTGGATCAGAAAAGGTGACTTCATATGTTTCTAAGTTAAAAGTCGACCCATTTCTGGCTAGTTTTATTGAGGCATTCCGAAGTGACTTTTCAATAGCAATTGTAGTGGTATATCACCAAGTCATCGTTCCTTAGCTGGAGTCTAAAAAAGCCCAATGCTGTCCCAATGCATTTTGGCATGAAAGAAAGTTGAACAGATGGGAAACAGAATGGAAAAACAAATCAGCTAAAAGATCTTGGTTTTGCAAATTTTCTGAAAATATCCTCATGCTCACGTGAAATCATATGATGATGGAAATAACTACAGACCAGCAGAAGGTGACCACTGACTTACTCCTTTTCCATCAAACTGAATTCTCTCTTCCACTGTACACACTTTAAGAACACACAAAAACCGAACTCTGTACCATCAAAAGCCCATGTTGGGACCAGGTAAAGTGGGATCCTAGATGTACACGTGTATATTCAGACCCTCTTCCCACTTCTCCTCAGCCCTTTGGTTTTGAGATACCTTGAGTCCAATTCTACATCGGATCTTTGCCTTCCTTTTGATTAGCTCAGAGATTGAAAATTCTTCAAAATTCAAAAATCAAGTGGTTAATATCAGAGCAGCTCTGTTAGGGAAAGGGAAATTATGAAGCAAAGAAGGTTTGCCCACTTGAAAGAACTCTGCTACTATACAGAAGTACCCATTCAGCATAACTGTATCTTCTGATTTCAGAGACGGTAAAATCTGGATTTTTATGTAATATAAAATTTGTTGGTAATTAAATATTTGAAACACTGTGGGCCAAAGGGTTTTCTTCTGGAATACATCTGATACTGTACAGACTGTTCAATAAAAAATTACCATCCACCTTCCAACGACAGCCTCCTATCTTATTATAACAAGACTTAATGCTACATGGCATTTATTGATATCCCCTTCTTTCTCTATTCTCTCTCTCCCTCACCTTCTCCCTTCTTCTGTCTCTCTCTCTGTCTTTCTCTATACCTCCCTCCCCAAGCCATCTTCAGCGGAGATCCTGTAAACTGTTCCTTTAGCACCTAGAATAGTACCTAGCACTTAAGACATTTGAAATGCTTGTTGAAAGGGAAAATAAATGAGTAAATTATTTGGGATTTCCTTTGGGGATTTTACACTTGCCATCTGTTTCCTTTCCACAGCAATATGGGGTGGGGATCCCTCCCATCCTAGTGCTGAACACTGTCAGCACTACCCCGCATGAGCCTTCTTTCTGTGCAACCCAAAACTGGCAAGAAAGCAGAAACCACGATAATGAAATTCATCTCATTTCATCTCTGATTTCATTTCATAATGAAAGGATCACCTCATTTCATTATGGTGAAGAATGGATGGAACTAGAGTCATAGAGGAAGTACAGGGGGTATGGGGCATTGTGCCTAGCTTGGGTATGGTTCCTTGAGCACCGCCAGGAATAATCCCTGACCACAAAACCAGGTAGTGAGCTCAGAGCACATCCAGATGTGACTCCAAAACTGGTGATGATAATAAAAAAAAAAAAAAACAGAACCAGAGGAGGGATGGGTGCTGGAACACTATATGGCTGAAACCTAAACATGAACATTCTTGTAATTGTCAAAAAATAAATAATAAATAAATTTAAAAAACCAAAACAAACAAACGAAAAACAAAACAGAAACAGAACCAGGGCTTCTTTCCAGGTCAATAAATAAGAATCTCTCGAGGGTAGGGTCTTGCATTGGTATTTTTTTTAAAAGGTTCCCTGGATCATTCTGAAATTCAACCAAGATAGAAAACCACTGGTTTACGGAGATTTGACTTAAGGAGATTTGCCAAAATCTCCCATGGAATAAAATGTCAAATCCTTACCAAAAACTTTAATGTCAATTCCCTCTCCATTTTGTCGAGCCTGGTGGGCTGCCCGGGGGCCAGCATGCAGAGCTTCACAAGCAGCTGGGGAGGCTGGAACTCGGCTCATGCCGAGCCCAGCTGACGATGGGATCCCGAGGAGGGCAGATGGGTTTTGGGTGTTGGCCCATCGCCTCTGGGGGGTCCTGGAAGCAGCCGGATGAAACTCACCCATCACACTAGCCACCATTTTCGCTGTCCGGATGCTGGGAAACTGCCTCACGACCAGATCAACAGAGTAAAACCAGTTCGAGCCCAGGTAGGCGGCTCCCAGAAGCGGGAATCACTGGGAATTCGTCAGATGGAGTCAGGGTTCGGCCATTCCCCTCTCCATTTTGTCGAGCCTGGTGGTCCCGCCCAGGAGCTGTCTGGGGGCCAGCATGCAAAGCTTCACAAGCGGCTGGGGAGGCTGGAACTTCGGCTCGCGCCGAGCCCAGCTGACGATGGGATCCCGAGGAGGGCAGATGGGTTTTGGGTGTTGGCCCATCGCCTCTGGGAGGTCCTGGAAGCAGCCGGATGAAACTTCGCCCATCACACTAGCCACCATTTTCGCTTTCCGGACCCTGGGAAACTGCCTCACGACCAGATGAACAGAGCAAAACCAGTTCGAGCCCAGGTCGGCCGGGCGGTCCACTAAAATAGTGAAACAGTAATGTCTTTTAATGCACTGTATTCCACGAAGAGCAGGAAAGTTTGGCGGTAGGGAGATATAAAGAGGAAAGAAATGACATACAGAATCTGCCAAGTAGTTGAGGTGCGGGAGGGGGAGGGGAGGTGGGGACATTGGTGATGGGAGATGGGTTTGGGTGGAGGGATGCGTGTTGGAACACTGTAGAACCAAAACTCTACATGAGCATCTTTCAATTGTATGTCTAAAATGGTGTAATAATATTTGGGGGAAAATAATAAAATTAAAAAAAAAAACCTTTAATGTCATCATGGACTGGATACTGCCTACTTCTCTGAGCCCATTACTCACCACAATCTCCTTGTTTCCTATAGTCAAGACACACTGGTTCTACGAGTACATAAATTGTCCCCCAAACTTAAAAATGACAAAACTGTGTGGCTAGGGAAATAGTTTCAGTTTCAATGTACCATCCTGAAGGACACCTTGTTTATGCCTGATTTTTCAGTTTAAAATAGCACGTAAACCTTCCTATGAAATTTTAATTCCCTATTCTATTTTAATTTACTATTCTATTTGTTTTATTTATACAGTTATTATCTGCAATTTTAAATTTATTGCTGACTTAGTTAAGCAGAGTGCACTGTCCTTTTTTTTTAATGGAAAGGCACAGCACTGGCACAAGGTAAGCAACCGACATTCATTCAATGAGTAGTAAATGGGGAGAATTCTGGATCACTGCAATTTCATATTTTTAGGACAACTAAATATAGCTTAAGCATCAGTATTTTGAGTTTGTGAATCTACCTGTAAAGTGAATGACCACCATTAGCTAAGCTACAACATTGAGTTCCTAAGCCTCTGTGCATTCCTAGCACTTCTTGCCTGAGTAATCAGTCTTAAACCAAATCACCCAATTACTGAATTAACAAACCCAAGTGGCTTGCTAAAGTCTCCAGTCAGGTACCTGTGATGGCACCTCTTCCTTGTTAATAAATGTAGTGCACCTCTGCACAAATACACACTAATAGGCTCACCTGTGTTAGGCACAATGCCAGAAAAGGAAGCAATTTGGACCATAGTGTGCCTTGAAGCAGTTTAAAATCTAGTAAATAGTGTTATACTAAGCAATAAGTGATTCATAATTTTCATAGATATACCAATAAACAAGATGCATCCATAAAGATATACCAGTAAATAATATAGCTCTTTATATAATACAATGCCACTAAAAGTTTAAAAATCCAATACTTAGATCACGTGATCACTTCACTTGACATTCCGCTGTTCATTGATTTGCTCAGTGGGCACCACTAACATTTCCACTTGACCTTACCATGTACCAGTGTAGGCCAATGGCATCTGTTTGCTTCAGGAATACGAAGAGCCTCAAACCGTTCCTTCAGGGTCTTGACGAAGAAATCTGACCATCATGTAGGTGGGCGGCCACGTGATCTTTTGACATCCCATGGGATCCAGTTCGTAACAGCTCTAGTCCAGCGGTTGCCTCCAAATCGCATTACATGTCCAGCCCATCTGATGTTTGATGTCTTGGCAAATGAGACAGCGTCCATGACCCTGGAACGTTGACAGAGGTCAGAACTCCGGATTCCTTCTCTCACTTGAGTGAGGCATGATATTCCAAGCATAGCTCTTTTGATTCCTCTTTGGGAGACCTGAATAGCATTCTCATCCTGTTTTCGTAGGGCCAAGGTCTCTGAGATGTATGTTAATGCAAGGAGAATGGTGGAGTCGAATAGATGTGCCCAGAGTTGGAGGTTCTTTGTCCTTTTAGCTCTTGAAGGCATTCCATGCTGCTCTCTTCCTCTTGCGCAGCTCAGGTTTTAGGTCATTCATCATGTTGACTTCTTGACCTAGGTACACATAACTGCTGCATTCAGAAATGTTTGTTCTGTTGAGAGTGAATGGGGCTTCTGGAACTAGTTCATTTTTTCATGAACATAGTTTTGTTTAGATTCAACTGTAGACCTATCTTTCCACATTCTTGGTCAAAGTCAACCAGCATTTGTGCCACTTGGCTAATGTTTGGTGTTATTTCAATGATGTCATCAGCAAAGCAGAGGTGGTTTAGTTGCCAACTGTCTATATTCACTCCCATTCCTTCCCATTCTAACTGTCGCCTGATATTCTTGATGGTGGCACTGACGAGTTTTGGTGAAAAGGTATCACCCTAACGAACCCCTCTTTTGACACCAATGATCACTTCCTTTTTAGAATGGTGAGATCCTGGTGGTGAATCTGGAATATAGCTCATGAGCGATCTTGATGTATTAAGTTTGAACACCCTGTTTAGCTAGAGCTTCGATGACCGCTTTGGTCTCAACAGACTCAAAGGCTTTCTTTAAATCAATGAACGTGAGACAAAGCGGCATCTTGAACTCCCTACAAACCTCAATACTTAGATGAAATCAGGAATACGTTAAATGCTATGAAGAGCCCTGTTGATTGAGTGTCCTCTGCTAGTCACTGAACTGTGAGTACAGGTGTGCAGTAAAAATCAACCATTGCTCTCAGGAACCAGAAACCAAAAAGAACTCTGGCTGTGACACTCTCTAAGAGTTTAATTATAGGTCATTAGTTGCTTACCTGGAAGCCTGGAGAAACAGGATTTCAGCAGATTTATTGGAGCAGTGTCCCCGAAAGAGATTGATGCAATCACTGTCACCAGCACTAGGTGTGGTAGAGGCACTGAGGGTGCAACAATGTCACATTTGTCACCTGGCCCTAATTGGTAGCCATTCCTGCAAGTACAGGTACCAGAGTGTTCCTAGCCGCTTCTCTCCTATGCATTAGCTCCTGCTTCAAGACTTGGCTAAGTTACAACTAGCTGATGAAGCCTTTGCCTTGCTGCATAGAAACCAAGACAACAAAGTATTGGATATTTCTCACTCACAAGAGTGAGATAAACTTTGTCCATGGCACCAGTCTTTAGGATATCTCCCAACTTGGCAACTTCAAGAGCATAAAAAGAATTCAGATACCAAAATGGATAAGGAGTAACAGCAATTGATTTTTTCCTCACAGGAACTTTGTGCCTGGGTCCTACAAAACTCAAGTTGAGTACATACCCTAAGTGATGAAGTAAATGAGTGGCAACATACGTTCGAATCCAAAACTTCATTCTTTAAGGGGAGAAAATGAAGCATTGCTCAGGGACCCATGGATTTGTTCCCAGTATTTGCCCACTTTGTGGTTCAATGCTCAAGCCAGGTAATTGATGTTGCACTGGCCCGGTGCAACTTCCTTCTTGCCTTCCTTCCTTCCTTCCTTCCTTCCTTCCTTCCTTCCTTCCTTCCTTCCTTCCTTCCTTCCTTCCTTCCTTCCTTCCTTCCTTCCTTCCTTCCTTCCTTCCTTTCCTTCCTTCCTTCCTCCTTCTCCCTCCCTCTCTCCTCCCTCCCTCCCTTCCCCCTCCCTTCCCCCTCCCTCCCTCCCTCCTTTCCTCCCTCCCTTCTTTCCTCCTTCCCTCCCTCCATCCCTTTCTTCCTACCTTCTTCCCTCCCTCCCTCCCTTCCTTCGTTCCTCCCTCCCTTCCTTCCTTACTTACTTCCTTCCTTCCTTCCTCCCTTCCTTCCTCCTTCCCTCTTTCCTCCCTCACTTTCTCCCTTCCTTCCTTCGTTCAGTTCCTTCCTTCCTTGGTACTGAGGACTTATTCCTCACTCAGGGATAACTCCTGATGGGGCTTAGGGGACCACATGATGTACTGGGATCAAAACGTGGCCAGCTGAGTGCAAGGTAAGTACCCTACTGGCTGTACTACTGCTTCAAAGTTCTATTCTTAACTAAAATTCTCTATTTCAGGGACTGAGTGATAAGTACAGCGGTAGGGCGTTTGCCATCATGCGGCCAACCTGGGTTTGATTCCTCAGCATCACATATGGTCTCCTAAGCACGACCAGAATTAATTCTTGGGTGCAGAGCCAGAAATAACTCCTGAGCATTGCTGGGTGTGACCCAAAAAGCAAAAAATAAAAATAAAATAAAATTCTCTATTCTCATTTCTCTGCAGGAGTAGTTACTCCACAGAAGTGTGCCTCTTAGAAAAATGAGACTTTTCATATAAGTAAAATATTTCTTTGGTAATTCTAAATATATTTACCTCTAAAGCCTGATACCAATTGCCAGTAAAAATATCCCTAAACATATGCTATCTTCTTGTATGTGATGATAATATTACTAACAAACCAACGCAGTACATATTTCTTTGCAATTAATTTCTGTGGTGACAGATTTGTTCTGGATTGTCCAGACTCCACTGTTTTATAAAAGACATTTATAAAACACATAGATTGTGTCACATAATTGCTGTGATCACATGATTTCTGATTATGAAACAGAGCAAATTTAAGTAATCTGTATCAAGACTGACCCCACAGCTTAACATTATCATTTAAAACAATCAGTTTAACCATCAAAAATATTATACATCGTGACCAAGTAGGATTCATCCCGGCAATAAAAGGATGGTTCAACATTCGCAAGTCAATCAACATAATACATCATATCAATAAGAGAAAAAATAAAACCCATATGATCACATCAATAGATGCAGAGAAAGCATTTGACAAGATCCAGCACCTGTTCATGATAAGACCTCTCCATAAAATGGGAATTGAAGGAACCTTTCTCAATATAGTGAAAGCCATCTACCAAAAACCCACAATGAGTATCATTCTCACTGGAGAAAAACTAAATAAAACCTTCCCCCTAAAATTGGGGACAAGACAAGGTGGCCCACTCCACCACTTCTATTCAATATAGTACTGGAAGTACTTGCCATAGCAATCACAGAAGAAAAGGACATTAAGGGCATCCAGAGAGACAAGGAAGGAGTCAAGCTATCACTATTTGCAGATAACATGATATTATGCTTATAGAACCCTACACTCTCTACCAAAAAGTTCCTGAAAACAATAGATAACTATAGTAGAGTGGCAGGGTACAAAATCAATACCCAATGGCTTTCCTATACACAAATAATGAAAGAAAAGAAAGGGATAGTAAGAAAATGATCCCATTCACAATTGTGTCACAGAAAATCATATCTAGGAATCAGCTTGACTAAGAGTGTAAAGGACCTGTAGAAAGAAAACTATAAAACCCTGCTTCAAGAAATAAAAGAGGACACAAGGAAATGGAAATATATTCCCTGCTCATGGATCAGGAGAATAAACATTGTCAAAAATGGTGATACCCCTAGAGTGATACAGATTCAATGTGGTCCCTATAAGAATACCCATGACATTCTTCAAAGAAATTGACCAAACACTCCTGAAATTTGCATGGAATAATAAACCCCCATGGATAGCTAAAGCAATCCTTGGAAAAAGAAGATGGGAGGCATCACCTTTCCAAACTTCAAACTGTACTACAAAGCAGTAGTAATTAAAACAGCATGGTATTGGAATAAAAACAGAGCTATGAACCTATGGAATAGAGTTGAGTATCCTGACACCCATTCTCAAATACATGATCATTTCATCTTTGATAAAGGAGCAAAAAGTACCAAATGGAGCAAGGAAAGCCTCTTCAACAAGAGGTGCTGGGAAAACTGAGCAGCGACATGTAAAAAAAAATGGACCTCTGTTAAATCATGCACAAAAATCAGATCAAAATGAATTAAAGAACTCAATATCAGACCTGAATCCATAAAGTACATTGAAGAAAATATAGGAAAAACCTTCGAGGACATTGAAGGTAAAGGCATCTTCAAAGATGAAACACCACAATAACAAAGCAACTAGAAGCTAAGATAAACATATGGGACTACATGAAGCTAAAAAGCTTTTACCTCAAAAGAAACAGTAACCAAGATACAAAGAAAGTCCACAGAATGGGAAAGAATATTCACCCAACACTCACCTGATAAGAGGCTAATATCCAGGATATATCAGCACTGGTAGAACTTTACAAGAAGAAAACAGCCAACCCCATCAAAATATGGGGAGAAGAAATGAACAGAAACTTCAACAAGGAAGAAATTCGAATGGCCAAAAGACATATGAAAAAATGCTCATCATCACTAATCATCAGAGAGATGCAAATCAAAACAACACTGAGATATCATCTCACACCACAGAGACTGACATATATCCAAAAGAGCAAGAACAAGTACTGGCATGGATGTGGGGAAAAGGGGACTCTCATCCATTGTTGGTGGAAATGTCTACTAGTATGTCTTTTTGGAAAACAATACGGACATTCCTCCAAAGACTAGAAATTGAGCTCCCATTTGACCCAGCCATACCACTCCTGGGAATATACCCTGGAAAGCCAAAAACACACAGCAGCAACACCATCCGCACTTTTATTTTCATAGCAGCACTACTCACAATAGCCAGAATCTGGAAACAACCAGAGTGCCTGTGAACTGATGACTGGATGAAGGAACTGTGGTACATCTACACGATAGAATACCATGCAGCTGTTAGGAAAAAATGAAGTTATGAAATTTGCCTATAAATGGATGGACTTGGAGAAGATCATGCTGAGTGAAATTACCCAGAGGGAAAAAGACAGATATAGAATGACCTCATTTATTTGTGGGATATAAATAAAGTAGCATGATACCAATATCCAAGGCCAGACAAAACATGGATCAGGAGGTCTTGTCAGTGGGAAGAACGTTACTGCAAATGTGTGGGAGTCAGAGGTTAGGCAGTACAGAGAAAGGAACACTGCACTAATAATTATTATAAATGATAATACCAGTGTAGAACTGAGCATTGATAGTAGGCAAAAGGATGTACATGATAACCTCTAACTGTATGTATTGCAAGTCACAGTGTGAAAAAGAAGGAAGAGAGAGAGAGAGAGAGAGAGAGAGGCAGAGACAGACAGAGAGATAGAGAAAAGTGAAAAATTGCCCGCCATAGAGCGCAGGGTAGGGGAGAAGGGGAAATCATGGGACATTGGTGGAGGGAAATGGACACTGGTGGAAGGTGGGTACTGGAACACTGTATGTCTAAACCCAAATATGAACACTTTTTTAACTACGTTATATCTCACGGTGGTATAATAAAAAAAAATTTTTTTGGGGTCACACCCGGCGGCGTCAGGGGTTACTCCTGGCTCTGCACTCAGGAATTACTCCTGGCGGTGCTCGAGGGACCATATGGGATACCGGGAATTGAACCCGGGCGGCACGGGCCGGCCGCAAGGCAAACACCCTACCCGCTGGGCTATCGCTCGGGCCCCTATAATAAAAATTTTTATCTATGTATGTATGTATTTGTTTGCTTGTTTGTTTGTTTTCCTTTTAGGTCACACCGGCGGTGCTCAGGGGCTACTCCTGGTTCTGCACTCAGGAATTACTGCTGGCGGCGCTGGGGAGACCTTATGGGATGCCAGGGATCAAACCCAGGTTGGCTGCGTGCAAGGCTTATGCCCTACCCACTGTGCTATCGCTCCAGCCCCATAATAAACAATTTTAAAAGAGGGCCAGAGCGATAGCCCAGTGGGTAGGGTGTTCTTGCACTTGCGGCCAATGCCAGCCTGGGTTCGATCCTCGGCATCCCATATGGTTCCCCAAGCATCACTAGGAGTAATTCCTGAGTGCAGAGCCAGGAGAAACCCCTGAGCATTGCCAGGTTTGACCCAAAAAAGCAAAAAAAAAAAAAAAAATTAAAGAAACTAATCAGTTTAACTTCTAATACCTTGTAAGATCAGAATGGTCTGGCAGCCTTTTAGTTATTCAAACATTTTTTAATGCAAGTTTCTTTTCCTTTGCATGCTAGGTACTGCATTAGAGCTTTTATGCACTCTGAGGGTAGGGATTTTTTTTCATCACTTGTTACTATCTACTCCCTTATTTCTCCCTATACCAAAAAACTAGTGAGATCACCCAGTATTTGTTCTTCCTGTCTGAGTTATTTTGATTTACATGATAATCTCCAGTTTCTTCCAGGTTGCAGCATTATTTTAGTTTTTCTCTAACTGCATATTGTAAATGTACAACTTCTTTATTTATTCATCTTGTTCCAGGTGATTTATATGAAGTGGGAAGGAGAGAGGTGGCAACATCAAGGACGTCTGTCATTTCCCTCTATACTCCTTGGTCACCTGAAGAAGTGCCTGGGGAGATCGAGGCCCGAGGAATGTCTCCCTGGATGCCTGCGTGGTGCAGACTTCACTTCCCGTCAGTCCCGTGAGACAGTAATCGAACTGTACCTGGTTCCTCTTGTGTCCGGAATGGAAAATGATCCCTGCTGCCTGATTTCTTAAGGAGCATGGAGCCTAAACTGGAGCAGGGAACCGAGTCCTAACGTCATTCCCAGACTTTTCAAGCCTGTTGCCTTTCCTCAATTTCGGGAGGAGAATTTCAGGAGGAGTTGAAGAGTAAAGCCAAACAATTCTATTCAGAGGTTTTGAGGAAGGAATGAGGAGTTGAGAGTGCACTTCTCAAGTGGAAATGTGGACCATCCCTAGCAAGGAGAGTTAACCTGCTTGCCTTTGCGGAGTTGGTTTTATAGATTTTTCCCAAAATGCCCTCACATGGGACTTTCTAGCTAGATAAGAGTCCATTGCTTAGGGTGTCATCAAAGGAAAGAGTTTCAAACTTTCAATCGTCCACCTTCTTGTCCTTTTTCCTGCTGGGGTTTCTTTTTTTTTTTTTTTTAAATTTTTTTTATTTTTACAATTACAAAGATATACAATTGAAAAGTTCATATTTGGGTTTTGGTCATACAGTGTTTCAGCACCTGTCCCTCCACCAGTGCCCATCTCCCACCACCAACGTCCCCAGTTCCCTCCCCCTCCCCCAGCCCTCCTCCATGGCAGGTTCTTTATTTCTTTCCATTTCTCTCTCTTTCTCTTTTCCTTTCCCTCCAGACTATGGATTACAGAACATACATTAAAGGGTTGTCATGTGTATCTTTTTGCCTCTATTTAATGCCCAGTTCTAGGTTGGCATTAGTACCCTCGACAATTGTTAGCACATTGTTCCATTTTCTGTCTTACCTAGCCTCTGACTCCCACACGTTTGTGATAATTTCCACCTTTGACAAGGCCTCCTGATATATGTTTCACTTGACCTTGGATATTGGTATCATAATATGTACATATATATTTATGTTATGCAGATAAATGCAGTCATTCTGTATCTGTCTCTCTCCTTCTGGCTAATTTCGCTCAACATAATCTTCTCCATGTCCATCCATTTATAGGCAAATTTTATAACTTCATTTTTCCTAATAGCTGCATAGTATTCCATTGTGTAGATGTACCAAAGCTTTTTTATCCAGTCATTGATTTTCGGGCACTCTGGTTGCTTCCAGATTCTGGCTATTGTGCATAATGCTGCTATGAACATAAAAGTAGGGATGGTGTTTCCGCTGCATATTTTTGGTTTCCCAGAGTAGATTCCCAGGAGTGGTATGGCTGGGTCAAATGGGAGTTCAATTTCTAGTCTTTGGAGGAATGTCCATATTGTTTTCCAGAAAGGCTGTACCAGCCAGCATTCCCACCAACAATGGATGAGTGTCTGCTGGGGTTTCTTTTAAGGTAGCTATCTACCCAGAAGTTGAGTTGCTGGATTATAGTAAAAGGTTAATTCCTATTTTTTTTGAGATGTGTCTTACTGTTTACCAAAGAAATTGAGCCAGTTGACATTCCCATCAACAGTGGACAAGGGATCCTTTTTCCTTATACCAGCACTGGTTGGTTTTGCTCTTTTTTCTTTTTCATTTTTTTTAAATGAATCACGCGAAATGCACAGTTACACAGTTGTTCATGACTGGGTTTCAGTCATATAATGTTCCAACACCTGTCCTTTCATCTCCTAACACCACTGTCCCCAGATCACACTCCCTCACACTGGCCTCTAAGACAGAAATTTTCTTCTCTTTCTTTCCTTTCAGGCACTATGTTTTGCAGCATAGATACTGAAAGGGTATCATGTATATCCCTTGACCTCCTGTCAACACTCAGTTCTTATTCAGAGTGTCAGACTGGTCCCTTCTCTATCCTAACTTTTGCTCTTTTTTAAGTGTAATAAACTTACTGGTTAATTGATTTTTTAATTGCCTAAGTTATTGTTTTTAAATAATGATAAAAAATGCAAAAGAACTGCTATCAAATGGGGTGGGGGTGGGCAGAAGGACCACTGCCAACTAGAAAATCCTCTTGTCATTACTGACTCCAATATTCAGGTAATAAAATTTCTGTATTGTAAATATGTCTGTTTACAAAAATAGTAACAATAATAGACCTCATTACCATGACCTGAAAGAATGGTTTGAGGCTCTTTGTGCTCCTGGAGCGAGCAGAGGCCCTTGGGCTATACTAGCATGTAACAGGCATGAATGGAGATGTTACTAGCACCCGCTCCAGCAAATTGATGAACAATGGGAAGACAAGTGATACAAGAAATATGTCTGTGCAAAAGCAGCAGTTTTAATTCTGTTTGCGGGCTCTAGATGAAAGAGGACAGAGGCTATCTCTTTTTCCTATAGAAGGGATATCTCCTACCCCATCTGATAAAGCATTCACCACAGTTCTGTATAGCCCTCCTGAAGTGGCAGGGAGGGTGGGGGCAAAACACCAAAACAAAGAAAATAGCTTTTATTCTCTGCTGCCAGGAAGGGAATCATGTATTTAGCTGGAATTGCTGAATTCACTAATAGAGTGTTCCCACAATACCAGATTTCAGTCTTCATTTTCTTCCCCCAAATGACCCTTGTTTTCTTGGGCAGCCAGATGAGGCCTGGACTACCTTCTAGGAAAGAGTGTGTGGTGGGTAAGCGTGATTAAATGCCCGCAGATTAGGGCTTTGAGAGTGAGAGAGGGGTTGTGTAGTCACTGCTAGCAGCTGTTGTCTTTCAGCACTTTGCGAATGGGCTACCCTTGGGAGTCGGAGTTGATGATCTCCTAGTAACTCACTTCTCAAATTGACTAAGCAAGGGAGCTCCTTTTTATTTGCCAACATAAATTACGTCCTAGGCAAACGTCATGAATTTATGATTCATGCTTTTCAACCAAGATGAATTTACTCTATTATTCTATTATTCAAAAGAATGTCAGTGGTAAAAGGGCCAGAGAGCAACAACAGGCTGAAATCAAAGACGGCAGGTTGTCATTGCACTGGAGAAATGCTTCTGCTGAGTCAGCGCCACCCACCCAGAGGACTCATTAGCAGCAGAAACAAGAAACAGGGCTGCTCAAATCTGCCTGCCTCATGCCTCCTGGAGCCACTTTGTCAGCTCACATTGTTAACTCACCAAAGTATACTGTTCATTTTCTCTTATTGGACTTGGAAACCCCCTCGGAATGTGTACCACTTGTCTCTGAGGGGCTTTTTATGAGTTTGGGAGAGACAGCCGGAGGAGAAAAGGAGGCGAATTCATCCAGAGGTACTGCTGAGTTCCTCCTCTGGATGACGTTTTTGGGTTCAAGCAGTAAAGAGATGGACTTTAGGCAGGCTTGCTGTGTACAGCTGAGTAGTGAGGAGCCTGGTGCCTGGAGGGCAATGTGAGGAACTGGGGAGTGTCCTGGATATGCCTCTTCCCTTCCCTGGAATGTATTTCTCTTTATTTACCTACTTTAGGGCCACACCTGGCGATGCTCAGGGTTTACTCCTAGCTTCCTAGCTTTGTGCTTAAGGATCACTTTTCATTTTTTTCTTTTTCTTTCTTTCTTTTTTCTTTTCTTTTTCTTTTTTTTTTTTTTTTTTTTGCTTTTTGGGTCACACTCAGCAATGCTCGGGGTTACTCCTGGCTCTGCACTCAGGAATTACTCCTGGAGGTGCTCAGGGGACCGTATGGGATGCCGGGGGACCGAACCCGGGCCAGCACAGGCCAGCCGCATGTAAGGCAAACGCCCTAACCTCTGGACTATGGCTCCGGCCCCAAGGATCACTTCTGACAGGCTCTCAGGATACCATATAGAGTGTTGAGGAGCCATTCATCCAGGTCTGGGTCAGCTGCATCCAATGTAAATGTTGTCCCTGGGGTCCTATTGCTTGGCCCCCAGAGGACGGTGCTACACTTTAGACCCAGGAGGAATTCAGGGGTATCTGCACTCCTGCATAAACAATCAAATTTCTCAGATGTATTTCTTTTTGCTTCCTCATAACTATAAAATGAGGAATGTGTCTTTCCTATCACCATTCATCATTTCCCTTAATCTACTCAACTACTACCTACTGGTCCAAAACAAAGAAGACTAAGGTCAAAGTTGACATTTATAGTCCTTCTTATCCTCTCTAGTTATGAGCGATGGTCACCTTTCTACTTTTATAAAAACACCCTTACTGGGACACACATATCCTGTGCTGAACTGTCATTACCTATGTTCATTGTCACCTCCTTCTCTCCTCTCACATTGTTTTATCCTGCTCATCCTCTATTTCTCCCATGACAATGGTTCCCCACTGCCCACCACCCACTGCCAGCACTTCCTAATTTCAGGAGAAGCAATCACAACATTCCCCACAGATTTTTATGTCCCATCATTCTGAGAGCACCTGGAGGTCCTGGAGAGCACAGTCCTGGATCAGTTGTGTCTTGTGATCTGATGGTGAGGCAGCAAGGAATTTACCATGAAAAGGGACAATTCCTAGTGCTTTTGAAGTGTCTTTACTGCTTTCCAGAAAGGCTAGAACAGTTGACTTACCTATCAGTAGTAAACAAGGGTTCCTTCCTCCTTTCATCTCTCCCATCCACGCCGACACAGGTTGTTTTTATTCTTTGTGATGTGTGCCAGTCCCACTGATGTGAGATGATACCTTGCTATTATTTTGATTTTTACTTCCTTAATAAGTGATGAAGAACATTTTTATATGTCTTTTCGCCATCTGTACATCTCTGAGGAAGTTTCTGTTCATCTTTTCCCTTCATTTTTTGATGATTTTATTTTCCTGTCATGTTCTATCAATGCTTTGTACATATTAAATATATATTGATCCTTTATCAGATGATTGCCCTTTATCAAAGCTTACCTATCCCACATGACCCCAAAATTCCACTTCTTTAAGAGCCCAAAAATCTATTTCTAAAAAGGCTTTTGCATGCCTATGTTAATTGCAGCACTATTTACAATATGGAAACAACACAAATGTCCAAGGACAGATGACTAGATAAAGAAAAACAATTCTTTCCTTTATCATTAGATTATTAACGCTAGTTTAATTGAATCCATGTATGGTCTCAATCAAACTATATTTTGCTCTTGAACAAAATATAATTATGTCTTATCAGTGTACATAATAACACTGGTCTTTTGGGGGAGAAATCTGGCTGGAGTGCAGCACAAGTCCTGCATTCTGAAGGCCTGGGTTCAATCCTAAGGGCACATGATCCACTGAGTACTGCCAGGAGTGACAATAGATTTCACTAAGAATGGAGAAATCTAGGTAAATTTCTAAAACTTTCCTATAAGGATGATAATAGAAAATGGTCATAAGGAATGGTATGAACTAACAGTTCATAATCATTTCTTCATAAAATTGAAATTTCTCTAAGATTGGCTTGATCACTTGATCACTTGACATCCTGTTCATTCATCTGGAAATCAATTTGTTCCAGCGGTTGCCGGTATAACTCAAGTGGGCGCCTTCATATTCCTGAAGCAACCAGATGCCGTTGGACTACACTGGCACGTGATAGGGTCAAATGGAAACATTGACTATAGACATTTTATCAATTTTTTCACCATCAGCTAATAGCAGATAATGGTTATCTGTCAAAATACTAACTCACTACCATTTACAGATTTTCTTTAACCACTAATATTTATTCTTCCTGTACATGAGAATTCTGGTGAGGGGGAAGTCCAGATGTGGAAAATGGAGGCCCTCATGGAGTGGGGGGTCGTCTGGCTTGTTGCAAGGCTCTGCTGGGGTTGCGGGCCAGGGCTAGAACCCGCCATCCCTCCTTGGCACCAGCGTGAGCGGCTGGGCACAGGGAGAGTCAGTATCCAGTAGCAGCTCTGCCCCATGTCTGTGAGTCTCAGAACTCCACCCAGCAGACAAACCTATCTCAGCCCGGCTCGGCGCAGTTTATCAATAAATGCTGGATTTAGAAATGACTGCAAAGAGTATGCTACCCACATGGCAGAGCCTGGCAAGCTACCCGTGTCGTATTTGATATGCCAAATACCAGTAACAATTTTAGACCTCATTCCCATGACCTGTTGGAATGGTTTAAGGCTCTTTATATTCCTGGAGCAAGCAGGTGCCCTTGGGCTCTACTAGCATGAGACAGGACATATGGAGATGTTACTGGTGCCAGCTCGAGCCAATCGATGATGAGCGGGTAGACAGTGACAGTGACATGAGAATAAATATGCTGAGTTCATTTTTTTTTCTTTTTTTTTTTTTGCTTTTTTGGGTCACACCCGGCAATGCTCAGGGGCTTCTCCTGGCTCTGCACTCAGGAATTACTCCTGGCGGTGCTCGGGGGGACCATATGGGATGCCGGGGATCAAACCCAGGCCGGCATGGGCCAGCTGCGTGGAAGGCAAACGCCCTACCCACTGGGCTATCACTCCGGCACATAAGTTCATTTTTAAAGGCATAAAAATTTAGAGAACTGACATCTTAGGACTATTATGATCCATTTCATGAGGGAAGTATAAAAACTAGTGATTTAGACTGCTATGCCCTTAAATAAATGTAAAATTCTTTTTTCAGAGCTATTTCATAGTACTTATTTGGGTATATTTATATTTTTGATTGTTATAATGAATGACTAGTATGTTATAATTTTCGTTGAGTGTTGATGATATACAGATTTTATTGATTTTTTAAAGCATTTCATTATACCACTGTGAGATATACAATTACAAAGATATACAATTAAAAAGTTCATATTTGGGTTTTGGTCATATAATGTTCCAGCACCCGTCCCTCCACCAGTGCCCATCTCCCACCACCAACTACTCAGTTCCCCCCCCCCCCCCCCAGCCCCCTCCATGGCAGGTTCTTTATTTCTTTCCCTTTTTCTCTCTTTCTCTTTTCCTTCCCTTCCAGACTATGGATTACAGAACATACATTAAGGGTTGTCATGTGTATTTTTTTGCCTCTATTTAATGCTCAGTTCTAGGTTGGCATTAGTACCCTCGACAATTGTTAGCACACTGTTCCATTTTCTGTCTTACCTAGCCTCTGACTCCCACACGTTTGTGATAATTTCCACCTTTGACAAGACCTCCTGATATATGTTTCACTTGACCTTGGATATTGGTATCATAATATGTACATATATATTTATGTTATGCAGATAAATGCAGTCATTCTGTATCTGTCTCTCTCCTTCTGGCTAATTTCACTCAACATAATCTTCTTCATGTCCATCCATTTATAGGCAAATTTTATAACTTCATTTTTCCTGACAGCTGCATAGTATTCCATTGTGTAGATGTACCAAAGCTTCTTTATCCAGTCATCGATTCTAGGGCACTCTGGTTGCTTCCAGATTCTGGCTATTGTGAATAATGCTGCTATGAACATAAAAGTAGGGATGGTGTTTCCGCTGCATATTTTTGGTTTCCCAGAGTAGATTCCCAGGAGTGGTATGGCTGGGTCAAATGGGAGTTCAATTTCTAGTCTTTGGAGGAATGTTTATATTGTTTTCCAGAAAGGCTGTACCAGCTGGCATTTCCACAGACAATGAATGAGTGTCCCCTTTTCCTTGGGGGGTTTATTGTTCCATACAAATTTCAGGAGTGTTTGGTCAATTTCTTTGAAGAATGTCATGGGTATACTTATAGGACTGCATTGAATCTGTACAGAGCTCTAGGGAGTATTACCATTTTGACAATGTTGATTCTCCCCATCCATGAGCAGGGAATATGTTTTCATTTCCTTGTGTCCTCTTTTATCTCTTACAACAGTGTCCTGTAGTTTTCTTTGTACAGGTCCTTTACACACTTGGTTAAGTTGATTCCTAGGTATTTGATTTTCTGTGGCACAATTGTGAATGGAATTTTTTCCTTAATATTCCTTTCTTCTCTTTTCGTTATTTGTATATAGGAAAGCCACCGACTTTTAGGTGTTGATTTTGCATCCTGCCACTCTACTATATGTGTTTATTGTTTCTAAGAGTTTTTTGGTAGAGAGTTTAGGGTCCTCTAAGTATAATATGATGTCATCTGCGAATAATGATAGCTTGACTTCTTCCTTGTCTATCTGGATGCCCTTGATGTCCTTTTCTTCTCTGATTGCTATGGACAGTACTTTCGGTACTATATTGAATAAAAGAGGTGAGAGTGGGCAACCTTGTCTTGTCCCTGATCTCAGGTGGAAGGCTTTCAATTTTTTCCCTATTGAGAATGCTTTCAATTTTTCCCTATTGAGAATGATGCTTGCTGTGGGCTTTTGGTAGATGGCTGTAACTATCTTGAGAAGAGTCCCTTCAATTCCCATTTTCTGGAGGTTTTTAATAATGAGCGGGTGCTGGATCTTGTCAAATGCTTTCTCTGCGTCTATTGATAGGTTCATATGGTTTTTATTTTTTCTCTTATTGATTTGATGGATTATGTTGATTGACTTGTGAATGTTGAACTATACTTGCATTCCCAGGATGAATCCTACTTGGCCATGATGTATAATCTTCTTGATGAGTCTTTGGATTCTGTTTGCTAGTATTTTGTTGAAGATCTTAGCATCCGTGTTCATCAGGGGTATTGGTCTGTAGTTTTCTTTCTTTGTGTTGTCTCTCCCTGCTTTGGGTATCAGGGTGATATGTGCCTCGTAGAAGCTGTCTGGGAGTGTTTCTGTTTCTTCTATTTCCTGGAAGAGCTTGAAAAGGACTGGCAGTAGGTCCTCCTTAAAGGTTTGGTAGAGTTCACTAGTGAATCCGTCTGAACCTGGGCTTTTGTGTTTGGGCAGACTTTTTAATTACTGTTTCAATTTCATCGATGATGATAGGCTTATTCAGGTATTGCAGGTCTTCTTGTTTCAGCCGTGGGAGGTTATAGCACTTCAGGAATTGATCCATTTCTTCTAGATTCTCGTGTTTCATGGCATACAGGCTCTCAAAATAATCTCTGATGATCTTTTTGATTTCTGTGGTTTCTGTTGTGATGTCACCATTTTTATTTCTGATTCTATTTATTTGGGTTCTCTCTTTCCCTGTCCTTACAAGTCTTGCCAATGGTTTGTCAATCTTGTTTATTTTTTTTTCAAAAAACCAGCTCTTGGTTTCATTAATCTTTTGGATTTTTTTTTTTTTTGGTTTCCAACTCATTGATATCCTCTCTAAGTTTTATTATTTCCTTTTTTCTGCCTGGGTTGGGCTCCTTTTTGTTGGTCTTTTCTAATGTCTTCAGCTGTGTAGTCAGGTTATTTATGTGGGCCCTTTCTTGTTTCCTGATGAATGCTTGCAGAGCTATAAACTTCTCTCTTAACAGCGGCTTTTGCCGTGTCCCACAAGTTCTTATAGTTGGTATTTTCATTTTCATTTTTGTTTACATTTTCATTTCATATTTGTTTACAGAAATCTTTGGATTTCCTGTTTGATTTCTTCTATGACCCACTGGTTGTTCAGCAGTGAGCTGTTCAGTTTCCAGGTGTTTGGTTTGACTCCCTGTTTCTGTGTACGGTTAACTTCCATTTTCAGTGCATCATGGTCTGAAAAGATAGCTGACACAATTTTCTATCTTTTTAATTTTCTTGAGGTATGCTTTGTGGCTCAGCATGTGGTCTATCTTGGAGAATGTTCCATGTGCACTAGAGAAAAATGTGTATTCAGGCTTTTTGGCATGAAAAGCCCTGTATATATCCACTAGCTCTCTTTCTTCCATTTCTTCCTTCAGGGCCAATATATCCTTGGTGAGTTTCAGTCTTGTTGATCTATCCATCATTGATAGAGCAGTGTTGAAGTCTCCAACTATTATTGTGTTACTGTTAATGTCTTCTTTGAGGTCTCTTAGCAGTTGTTTTATGTATTTTGCTGGCCCCTCGTTGGGTGCATATATGTTTAGTAGTGTAATTTCTTCCTGGTATACATACCCCCTTAATTAATAAGAAATGGCCTTCGTTGTCCCTTCTAACCTTTTCCAGCCTGAAGTCTATATTATCTGATACTAGTATGGCCACACCAGCCTTTTTGGAGGAGTTGTTTGCATGGAGAATGGTCTTCCAACCTTTGACTTTGAGTCTGTGTTTGTTCTGATTATTCATGTGTTTCTTGTAGGCAGCAGAATGTTGGGTTCAATTTTTTAATCCATTTTGTCACTCTGTGTCTCAGATTTCATTGATTTTTATGAGTGGATTTTGTGCCTGCATTCTTGCTGATATTATATCCATAGTCTTTCAGTGATTCAAAAGAAAGGAGGGAAGGAAGGGAGAGAAAGAAAGAAAGAGAAGAAATTTTATAGTTTTCATGAAAGGAGAAACCAGTTATCAGGTTACCTACATAAAGTAGGAGAAAGTGAATTAAACCCTGTGGAACACACTATAATAATGATCTGGTCTAGTTTAATGGCACAGGTAATTTCTACTTCGCATTTCAATAATCAGTTTCTTCAGTTCTGCATAATAAGTACCTATAATTACTCTTGGCGTCCTTATTCACATATTTAGTTCCTTTTTGCTATATAATTATGAACTTAAGGAATGCATTCGATTAGAAAAGTGTGGAACTTGCCCTGCTTTGTCTCAGTGAGCTGAGCAGTAATCAGTACTGTTTGGTATTTGGAGAGTCATATTTAAAAACCTCTGAATACTGCATTCATTTGTGGGATACATAAAGAATTGGTATGATAATACTATACAAGGCCAGGCAAAACAGGACATGAGGACTTGTCCAGGGTTGGAATCTACCACAAAGGTGTGGGGATTGGAGGGTAGGTAAGACAGAGGACTGGTTGACAGTAGTAGTTGTGAATAGTAACACTGGACTAGAACTGAGTATGCAAAGTAGGTAAGGGAATATACATGATAATCCTTCAATGTCTTGTTTTGCAAAACACAATGCACAACAGGAGAGAGAAAGTGAGAGAGACAGAAGAAAATTGCAGGCAGTTTGTAAGTTGTGTGTGGGAGGGAAATGGGCACATCAGTGTTGGGAAATGTGCTCTGGTGGAGGTATGGGTGTTGGGACGCTGAATGATTGAACCCCAGTCATGAACAGCTTTGTAACTATCTATTGCACGTCGATTCCATTTTTCAAAAAATTAAAAATAAATAAATAAACCTCTGAATATTCTCACTGGTACTCATAATGGAAAGAAAACTTAAACATATATATTAAATATCTTGAATAATTTTTGCTAAATGATGGTTTGTCAAAAATGGAAAGTCTGAAGTTGGAGAGAGTATGACCTTGCTTTGCATAAAGTTATTCCTGGTCCTCCAGTACCCAGAAAGTCTCCTGAGCACTGAACCAGGAATAAAGCTTCAGTATCACCAACGAGGCCTAAACACCCTCCAAAATGACCAAGTCAGAGTGATCGTTTTTGCCTAATGTTCCAAAATTATTGCTTAAGAAGTGTTTTAAGAGACTCGTCACATCAAAATATACACACCATTCTGTTGCAGAACACTGCTCCCCAGAGCCTCTGCATCTGGCCTGGAGTTGCCTCCTGCAGGTCACTTTGCAGATAGGAGGAGGACAGTTTGAATGTGGCAGATCATCTGACCATGTATTCTATACTGGCTGGTATAAATATTCTCTCATGCTGCCACAATCATAGTGGGACTAGCTAGATTTTACCAGTATATTTGCCTGGCCACGTTGGATCTCTAAGTAACTAGACCAGAGAGAAATGTTGTTTGCCTCCAAGAAAACAAGCATGGCTCTCTGATAACTCAAAAGGCTGATAGAGAGAACAACCATAAAGTAAAGATGAGACTCTTTTGAAGGCTTGGAGAAATGTATAACTGGCAACAGAATATTCTTTGGTACAGATGCATGCCTTTGTATTCTGAGATACAGTTCATCTCAGAAAACACTTTTCCACTCTACCCTGCAGGGCACTTCTAAGACAGATCTTGGCATGGCAACATTAACATCTCAAAGGGTCTAGGTGAGGTCCTGGGAGGAATTACCTGAGGGATTTGACCCTAACTGCTCTCCATTGGAATGGGTGGTCTGTGTTGCAAGAACATTAAAACTAACCTCCTTCCTTTCTGACTCTTTCCCCCTTTCTGCTGGTGCTCCCCTTCCTGCTTCTTCACTGTCTCCTCTCTGTGGGACCTTAACACATGGTGGCAGCCATCCTGGCCTACACATGGCCAGGGCCCAGCCAGGAACACCCTAAATTCAGGGTTTTCCTATTGCTGATTTGTATGCCTGAACCTGTGTTAAGTGAAGCATTTTGAAACTTTTGCTGTATTCTCGCCTCTTTCTCTGGCCACTGATCCCCTGGGGAAGAAAGGGATCCCTGACCCTACTCCCAGATTTTGTGCGGGGTGTCCCAGTGTTTCACCGCATGATTTTTTTTTAATTTAACATGTGCAAAATAAAATTATGCTCCATAATAATAAACTCAGATAAGATTTCAGTGCAAGCACATAACTGTAGAAGTTGGAAATTTCTTAAAATAGTCACAAAAAATGTCTTTAGAAAAATAAAGGATTTTTTTGAGGGGTTAGGGTGGGAACTTGCACCATACTTGATGGTGCTCAGAGCTTAATCCTGGCATACCTGGCAGTGCTCAGAGATTACTTCTGCCTCTGTGCTCAGGGATCACTCCTGATGGGACTTGAGGGAACTATTTGGGGTTACAGGGACTGAACCTGAGTCAACCACATGTAAGACTTACCTACAGTATTATCTTTCTAGTCCCTAGAGCAATTCTGAAAAATGACAAAATCAATTGGACTGAGAATTTATTTACTAGATTAAAGTCAAAGTCATCACTTGACCAACAAGTGATCTCTATCAGAATAATAGTATGGCACTTGGTCATATTTAAGTATAAATATTTTTTTTTCCTTTTTGGGTCACACCCGGCAATGCTCAGGGGCTACTCCTGGCTCTGCACTCAGGTTCCACCAAATATCTCTTGCATCACTTGTCTTCCCGTTGTTCATCGATTTGCTCGAGCAGGCACTAGTAACATCTCCATAGGTCCTGTCACATGCTAGTGTAGCCCAAGGGCATCTGCTCGCTCCAGGAACACAAAGAGCCTCAAACCTGATTCCTTCAGGTCATGGGAACAAGGTCTATACTTGTTACTGGTTTTTGGCATATCAAATACGACACGGGTAGCTTGCCAGGCTCTGCCATGTGGGTCGAATACTCTTGTAGTAGCTTCTCATCTCGCGCATTTATTGATGAACCACCAACTATATTTTTTCAAAAAAGTTATCCATAAGCCAAGTAGAAATCAGAGTCAAGTTATACAAAAGAAGTGCTAAGATTAGCCCTTTTTTAAAAATTTTTTTTATTTTTAAAATTACAAAGATATACAATTAAAAAGTTCATATTTGAGTTTTGGTCAAACAGTGTTGCAGCACCCATCCCGCCACCAGTGCCCATCTCCCACCACCAACGTCCCTGGTTCCCTCCCCCTCCCCAGCCCTGCTCCATGGCAGGTTCTTGATTTCTTTCCATTTCTCTCTCTTTCTCTTTTCCTTCCCCTCAGACTATAGATTACAGAACATACATTAAAGGGTTGTCATGTGTATCTTTTGCCTCTATTTAATGCTCAGTTCTAGGTTGTAAGATTAGCCCTTTTTTAATTCACTCCCTCCCTTGCCTCCCTTTGTTAATGATTTGCTGCCATGACTTGGGTTCACACACACTTGGCTTGGGTGCTAGGTTGAGGATGAGCATGGAGTCAAACATCAAGCTTCAGTCCTTGCACAATTATCCAAAGTCTTGCTGAGTCCCATTCCTTTACTTGGGAAAGGAGATCATGTTATTTTTGTTGTACTTGCACACACTGTTATTGTGGAGCATTGCTTCCAGGGTACATATACTTTAGGGGTGGTGATCACAAACCTGACTGTGGTGTGTTTGGGGAAATTGTTTGGGATGTCAGGCAGAGGGTGCTGGGTACACACTGCAAAACTGCCAGAACCCTACTCAGAACAGGGCCAGATTCAGCAGCACCAGGGATAAATTCCTGGTGTCATGCGTGCAAGGCAGGCACTATAGCCAGGACGTCATTTCCTGGACCCCAAATGTTTTTGTTTTTATTTTGCAGACTCAGGGATCGAACCAGTGTCTCACACATAAGAGATGTGTGATCAACTACTAAATCACATCCCTGGTCTTAAGATGAATCTTTCTTTAAAAGCAAAGAAATGACAATCAGAATTCTCTGTACCCATTATGTGGCTGCCACATTTGTAACAAAGGAACATTTTAGTTGTCCTTAAAGAAGACAAAGCTCTGAACTATCCTGACATATCAGGGAGGGAGAAAATCCTATCACTAACTTCTTTAACAAAGTGATTTTACATAATTCTGTCAGAAAATATGAGAAAAACACAAGGTTTAAGAGAAACATTTCCAAACAGGGCAGTGATTTAACACAGGTCAACATTAACAACAGCAGAATTGTCAGTGGTATTGTTAATTTGTTGTACATTACACATATTTCTGTGAAAACAATTTTTACTTTATGTCATAACAATGTGTGACAGCATGAGTAATTGGTAGCCAGAAATTCTCTCTTCCTCTTACATTTTTATTTCGTCTCTCATAGCAAGCATGGTGCATGTGTACTTCCATAGATATGTAACATTCATTCAATCTTGGAGATATTTTGTGTTGTTAAGTGATGTTTTTGCACCGTTTAAAACTGCACTATTTCTACATACATTCATTTAGCATTGAATTTGGTCATCTAGCAGAACTATGGCTTATTCTGCTTGAACCATAGTGCTCTGAATTATTTCAGTCTAGACCAGTTATTCTAGCCCCCAAGTTGGACTTTTAACTTTGCCAGATGCTCTTTGACAGTAGATTCCCCAATAGTGAAAATCTTGCCAAGCATACATTATGCTGTTGTGTAATTGCAGCTTTCTAGTACTCAGTATGGTATTATTAGCTCAAGCTGTATGTAGCTTGTTGATTCTACATAATTACAGCACACTCAGCAGAGAGCAGTGACCTACAAATGGCTCTGTGGTGTGGGGTGGGGTGTTCTGGTGCTATTTTAATCAACTTCAGTTGGCAATATATGTAGTTATTATGAGGAACTCCAGATTTTGGACAAGTTTGATATTCATGCTTCATTTACAAATGCCTCTCTATTGCATTTAGAGTTTACTGCTATTATTCCTACTAATGATGACAGAAATTAGCCCTCAGTACCACCAATATGGCCCAAACACCGTAAAAAATGGCTAAGTCAGAATGATCATTTTTGTTCAATGATCCAAAATTATGGCTTAAGGAACAGTCTCAGCAAATTATTGTTGGAGTTGTAACATGTTAATTAGTTTTTGCTTGTTTGTTTTTTTTTTTGGGGGGTCACATCTGCACATCTTTCAGTGCTCAGGGCTTACTTCTGACTCTGAGTTCAGGGATCACTTGTTCACTGAACTCAGGGATCACTCTGGTATTGTTCATAATGCCAGAAATGGTGCCAGGATCAAACCTATGTCAGCCCTGTGCAAGGCAAATACCTTAAAACTTGTACAATCTCTCCGGCTCTGCTTGTAAGGTTTATTTTTTCTTTTTAGGTCACACACAGTGATGCTCAGAGGTTACTCCTGGGCCTGGCTCTGCACTCAGGAATTATTCCTGGAGGTGTTCGGGAGATAAATTTTCATGTGTAAAATATAACAACTATATAACAACCCTAGTTCAAAAACTATTTTGAGAGATCAAGGACATGATTCAAGCAATAGCCTCTTAGCTTGATCTCTGAACCACTTGGTGCCCCAAAGTAACACTGAGTATTGCTCTGTGGCTCTGAAGCTCTACCAAGACTGCCAAGAGCAATGTGACCGCATAATAATAATATATATTATTATATTATATTATTATATTATTATATATAATAATATAATAACTATATATTATTATATTATATTATTATATATGATATATAATATATACTACTATATATTATATATAATATATAATACTATATATTATTCACTTGATCACTTGACTTCCTGTAGATCATCGATTACTCGGCGGGCACCAGTAACATCTCAATATGTCCTGTCACATGCGAGATAGCCCAAGGGCATTTGCCCCTCCAGGAACATAAAGAGCCTCAAACCATTCCATCAAGTCATGGGAATGAGGTCTATAATTGTTACTGGTATTTGGCATCTCAAATACGACATGAGTAGCATGCCAGGCTCTGCCGTATTAATGTAATATTAATATATTAATATAATATAATAATACATAATAATCATCATCATATATTATATAATAACTATATTATTAATATAAGTGAACACAATATATTATATTGTCATTAAATATATGACAATATGTTATATATAAATATAATAATACATTATCTGTAATAATAATATATTATATATACATAATTTGGGGCTATAGCAAACAGGGGTTATCCCTGGCTCTGTTCTCAGGAGGGACCCATTGCATTACTCAAGGGACCATACATGGTGCTGTGATTTGAAACCAGGTCCTATAGTTGCATGTAAGATGAGTGCCTTACCTCCTTCTCACTGTACTTTAAGACTACTTTGCAACTCTATTTTAATAAAATTGGTTTTCTTTTAATCCTGTGTAAAAGTTTGCACATTTAAAAACAAAATTCTAAGCGAGTTTCCATTAAAATGCCAAAATCTTAGTCTAACTTTTTCATGTCTCTTCAAATACTAGCTCAGTGTCCCCTAACTTTCTCTTTTCCTGAATAGTCTCTTGTATCCTTTTTCAGGAGACTTGGCACCAGGAGACTGTCACCTGGGAGGAAGAAGCTTGAGAAATAAGATCCTCCCACTGGAGAGATGAAATGGGAGATAAAAAGAGGGGGAAAGGTGTATGCAGGGAGCAAAGCTATTGTAAAGTGGAGCACTGGTGTCCTGGCAAAGAAAGTCGAATAGGTGTAGTTCAGGAGGAGTCTGGGGGTGATGGGGGGGGCTGCATGGTGGCGGCAGCCTGATAGTAGCAATGGATATTAGCAAAAACAGCCCAAGTAGAGGACAGACAGAGCTCAGAGGGGGAGTGGAATAAGAGACCAGGTTTCTTACTAGATAATATGGACTGTATTGGCTTTATTCTTACAGCAAACTGCAGGGTGGATATTCTATTTCACAGGAGAGCAAATCGCAGTTCAGAAAAGATGCAGTACTCATGTTTGCTCTCTCTCCAGAAACTCTAGGCAGCAACCCTGGAGGAAATCCAGAGCTGGGGCGCTAGCTTTGGGTTTCAGCTACTTAAGAATGGGGGTGGGTCTTGGCAAGAACCAAGCAAGATCTCAGTTCAAGGCGATTTGAGAAATCAGACAAGAAACCAAGAAATACCCAGGCAAACCCAGCAAGAGACAACTTATCAGAACAGTGACCCCCCATAAGAACAGGCCAAGTGTATGCTGACCGTCTCCCCTCTCTGCCTATGCTCTTGCTGATCCTATCTGAACCTGCTGTGACATGGACTCAAAAGATGGAACAAAAGTCTGTTAGTGGAGCAACCATATTTCTTCTCCTTTACTTAGATATTTGCTTCTCTTTGGGCTTAACGTTATCAAAACTCAAGCATTCAAAGGACATTTCTTTTCTTTCTGTTTTTGGAGGAGAGGGTATGGGTCACGCATGGCTGTGCTCAGCACCTACTTCTGGTTCTGTGCTCACATGTCACTCCTGGCAGTGACGAGGGGACTCTAAGCAGTGTCACGGACTGAACCCAGATCAGCAGGGCACGAGCAATTATTTTGCACCATACTCTTTTGGCTGTCAAAGTGTGTTTCAAGTGAGATGGAGACTTTATGGACATGTTCACAAATCATTTCACCAAGAGTGCTCTGAGCACATTGCTTATTGATTTTTAGAAAAATATTCTAAAATTTAACCTAAAATATTTGAGTGGTTAAAATTATTAAATATTTTTAAATTACATTATTAATTTTATGTGAAACTGCCAAACTATGATGTCAATGTCGTTTCACTATTTCTGAAACAACTGGAATGTGATTTGGAAATATATATGGTTTCTGCTATTGACAAGTCAGAGAGACAAATAAGACTACTTTGGCATTCAAAAGAGCAGAACTAGACTACTGGTTATATTCCACATGATAAGTAGACAGATTTTATTTTATTCATGTATTTTATTTTTAATTAGTTTCAACTATGCTCTTTTTTAAATGTTTATCATAATGTAGGTAACATACTAAATAGTGTTAAAGTTTATGGTAGTGATAGACATAGATGTAGCTGTAGGTATAGAAATAGATAGAGATTGCATCCCTTACCACCAAAGTGCCCATGATCCCCTACCATTGTTCCTAAGTCACCTGCGGTCTAATCTTCCTCCCTTCCACCCCTTCCCCAACTGCTTGCTAATTGGTTTTGTAATCCAAGGTAAAAGGTTTATAATTGTTCAATATTGATTGTTCCATTGTTTATCTCTCTGCATTCCACAGATGAGGGAATTAGATCCTTCAAGAAGACAAATTTTAATTACAACGAAGAACCTATCATTAAAAAATCTTCAATTTTGTTGAGGTATGCTTTGTGGCTCAGTATATGGTCTATCTTGGAGAATGTTCCATGTGCACTAGGAAAAATGTGTATTCAGCTTTTTTGGGATGAAAAGCCCTGTTTATATCAACCAGCTCTCTTTCTTCCATTTCTTCCTTCAGGTCCAGTATTTCCCTGGTGAGTTTCAGTCTCGTCGATCTATCCATAGTCGATAAGGCAGTGTTGAAGTCTCCGACTATTATTGTGCTACTGTTATTGTCTTCTTTGAGGTCTATTAATAGTCATTTTAAGTATTTTGCTGGCCCTCGTTTGGCGCATATGTTTAGTAGTGTGATTTCTTCCTGGTATACATACCCCTTAATTATTAAGAAATGGCTTTCATTGTCCCTTTTAACCTTTTTCAGCCTGAAGTCTATACTGTCAGATACGAGTATGGCCACACCCACCTTTTTGGAGGAGTTGTTTGCGTGGGAGAATGGTCTTCCAGCCTTCAGAAACTTTGACAAGGAAGAAATTCGAATGGCCAAAAGGCATATGAAAAAAAATGCTCATCATCACTAATCATCAGAGAGATGCAAATCAAAACAACAATGAGATATCACCTCACACCACAGAGACTGGCCCATAATCAAAGGGTAAAATCAACAAGTGCTGGCATGGATATGAGGAAAAGCGGACTCTTATACATTGTTGGTGGGAATGTCGACTTGTACAACCTTTCTGGAAAACAATATGGACATTCCCCCAAAGACTAGACACTGAGCTCCCATTTGACCCAGCCATACCACTCCTGGGAATATACCCTGGGAAGCCAAAAACACACAGCCGAAACACAATCCGCACTTTCATTTTCATAGCAGCACTATTCACAATAGCCAGAACCTGGAAACAACCAGTATGCCCGAGAACCGATGACTGGATAAAGAAACTGTGGTACATCTACACAATGGAATACTATGCAGCTGTCAGGAAAAATGAAGTTATGAAATTTGCCTATGAATGGATGGACATGGAAAAGATCATGTTGAGTGAAATTAGTCAGAAGGAAAGAGAGAGACATAGAATGACTGCATTTATTTGCATGACATAAATATATCAGGTGGTCTTACCAAAAGTGGAAATTACCACAAACGTGAGGGAGTCAGAGGTTAGGTAAGATAGAGAAGGGAACATATGTGAATAAATGTCGAAAGGGCTGATACCAACATAGAACTGAGCATTAAATACAGGCCAAAAAATGCACATGATGACTTCCAAGAGTATGTAGTGCAACCCACAATGTGTAGGAGAAGGAAGGGAGAGAGAGGGAGAGAGAAAAGAGATAAAGAACCTGCCATTTAGGCAGGCTATGGGAGGGGGGGAGGGAATTGGGGACATTGGTGGTGGGAAATGGGCACTGGTGGAGGGTGGGTGCTGGAACACTATGTGACAGAAACCTCCAAACATGAACAACGTTGTAATAGTATATCTCACGGTGGTATAATAAAATTTTAATTAAAAAAATCTTCAAAAAAATAGTGAAGCCACTTGGTGAAGGTATGTGCTATTTACTAAAAACTATTCCAGGAGGGTTGATGGAATCATCACTGCTGTATTGGAGATGAAATTAGGGTTTATTTACACAGAACATAATGTGAGCAATACCTTCCTGAGAAGTGTATCAGAGCAAGCCTGCTAATATTGGGAAGCGTGGTGCAAAGTGCTTCACGTCTTTCAGTCCATTCCACTCTAACAGAACACAGGGAGGGAGGGAGGGAGCAGCTCCTGAATATCAACTCAATTATTTCCCAATATCTTGACCAGGCCAAGAATCTCAGAACTAGAATTTGACCCAAAGTTTTTCAAGCTCCAGTGGTTAGTAGTTTCTATCTGTAAGAGGAATTAATAATACCCGCTAACAGGGTTGTTACAGAGGCTTTAAACATAGTATGTGCCAAATGCCTAGTTCGCATTATCAAGGATAATAATATTCTACGTGCCTTACATGTATAAACTCATTTCTCATTTTCTTTATAAACCTTGGGGTAAAATGGAATTATCATTCCTACTTCACAGATAAGAAAAAAAAGTCTGCTAAGATGATGAGAGTAACTTGACAGAAGTTACACAGCTAGTAACTGAGTTTGAATCCAGTCATTTAGGTCCAGTGTTGCCTAGGGCTGGGAGCTATGGATAGGCATGTGGTGCTGGGATCAAACTAAGGATTTCACATGTTGCTCCAGCTTTATGAGCTATCTCCCTGGCCCACAATTCTTCATTCTTACTCCTTATTACTTGTTCTGTTGGGGTTGTTGGATGAGTTGAAAACAAAGGAGTGAGAGTTAAATAAAAAATACCTGATGGGGGCCAGAGGGGTAGTACAGTGAGTAGGGCATTTGCCTTGCATGTGGCCCACCGGGCTTGATCCCTGGCATCCCATATGGTCCCATGAGCACTGCCAGGAGTAACCCCTGGTCATTGCTGGGTGGGTGGGTGGGACCCAAAAAAAAAAAACAAACAAAAAACCCATCTCATAGGAGGAGAAAAAAAATGTTCCTCCTATTAGCTCTGAGGGAGACAAGCAACAGATCCATTTGTTTGCTTTGAGATCATCCCCAGCAGCGGCCTTACTGGGGGTGGGGGGGCATATATGATAGGGGCAGCAGACTGGGGTCAGCGGGTGTGATCAAGTGTAAGGCAAGTACCTTAACCCTTTCCCATCTCTCTGGCCCAACAAATAATTTGGTTTCACATAAGATGAGCTGATAAATGACAGTCATCGCCTAGCAACCGCATTTGTCGATCTACCCACTTTGCCTGCCTGGTAACTCTTCCTGGGTGCCTCACTTCCCTCTGAGAGGCACAAGTAAAACTCCTGAAAAGGAAATGTGAGCCTTTTCAGAAAAGGACTTTCAGCACTGGCCCTGACTGTTTAACTTGCAACACACTTGTTCTGCCTCTGTGTTTGTTTCCATTTAGTCATTGATAATATTATTTCTAATCTTGGAGGACTTTTATTCTTCCTGCTTGGTTACCAGCTGTCGGGAACGCCGCAGAGGTCCCCGACAGTGTCAGGACAGAGGTTGTCTTCTACCTCCGAGGACACCGGGGAACAGATGAAAACTCACGAGTCCGGTGAAGTTCCAAAAAAGGCTTTTTAGTACAAAAGCTCTTCCACAGCACTCCAATATAATGAACAAACTCTAGCTCTGGTCCGAACTTAGACCATACAAGAGAGGCCTAAGTCTCCCACCAAAGAGAGAGGATCTCACCCGAGCTGAGTCTTACCTAGAAGAAGGAGCAAAAGGCCAAAGAGCAAGAAGCCAAAAGCCAAAAGCCGCAAGGCTGAGGAGCCAAAAAGCCGAAAGCTAAAAGGCCCAAAAGGCAAAAAGTAAAGGGGCCTCAACTCAGCCCCTTATATACACCAAAGTAATCCAATCGGGAGGGTCATGTCAACAAAGAACTCTAAACAGAGTGTAGTGCCACACCCTATTGCAGGTATAAACAAAGGTTATGCCAAGGTCTAATCCTTTCTACCAAGATTATCTCTTATGTAAAACACTGGAGAGAGGGCTGATATAAAGTAATACATCCCTAACTTCATGAGCTTCATGTAATCTAGATGGTACCCACAAGGTTCTTCTTATTATTATCTGCACCAGGGTGATTCTGAGTATCTTGTTCTCGTGTACTGAAAGGGTCACACTCGCCTGCTTAGAGCAAACTAGTATGATCCTTCCTATAGTCTTTCTATAGTCTCAACGTAGTCAGGGTGGTAGTCTCCTGGTAAATTCTAACTGTCCCACGCTGGGTGCAGTGGGTATAAAGAGGAGCTGTACCCAATCTAGAAAACATAGACGTCTTAGTAGATGTATAAGTCAGAAGTTATTCAATCAAGGTGACTTCTGTAACTGCCACACCCTCTAGCAGTGTTTAAGTAGAAGAGAGGTCTCATTAGAATGAACCTTGACTTAAATAGATTAAGCTGGGAGTGGTCAAAACAACAAAACTCCCAGAATAGCTAAACCTGTCCTCCAACAACCAGCAGTGTGCTCCAAGGAAGAAGCAAGAACCACCCACTCCTAGGGAATCTTTGTAACTTGCCACTTCTTGAATGTTAGGCTGGATTTCTCTTTCCTCTACTGGACTCCATGAGTGTGACACACAAACTGAGAGTTATGTCTTTGCTCTGTCCCTAGGGATAAGCAAAATATTTGTTTGTCATTTCTCTCAAGAAGTCACCCAAATCACTCATCTCTCTGTCTCTCTCTGTCTCTCTGTCTCTGTCTCTGTCTCTCTCTGTCTCTCTGTCTCTGTCTCTCTCTCTCTCTCCCTCCCTTTCTGTATTTAACATGCAATTTTTAAGTGACCATATGCCATTCTTTATAAATGGACAGAGAATAACTTTGGTCAATATATATACTCCAAACACTGGGTCCATTCCTTCCAAGAGAGCCTGTTAATCTCATACACATTCTCTCTTTGATTCCTTTTGCTTATTTGTTTGTTTTCTGGGGACCACACCTTAGGTAAGCTTCCAATCTTGGTGTCTCAACTTTTCCATCTGAAGTGTAAGTAATGATAGTTACCTACCATTTAGAGCAGTTTTCGTGACATTCAGTAAACATTATTTTATGCTATTAAATGGATTTTCACAATGAGAATCATAACCTGGATTTTTTTTTCAGACTGAAGGAAGGATTCCAAGGGATAGTTCATACAAACATCTTGTATAAACAATGCATGAACCACAACCCACTGGAAAATGTCATGCCATTGTTGGGAAGTAATTGGAAGTAAATGTCAATAATGGCAGAACTGTATGAACTATGTTGACTCTCACCTGCCTTAAGTCAGGTGTCTGAGTGGCACTGACATAGCAGAACATAAAATATAAGTCTACATCAATTGGGCAGCAACCAATCCGGGATGAAGTAGGAGACAATGACAATAGCATTAGAGGAAGGTAGACGACCGCGGCAGTAAAATACTTAGTATGTATATGGATCAGATGGAATTTATACTTATGGCTGTACTACTGTGATTATCTTGTGCTGATTATATTATTGCTAATAAATGCTAACTTAACACAACTCACGCATATTTAAGGCGTAGGAATTTGAAAAAGTGTGACTGGGGAAAAGAGAGTGGTGAGTAGGGCTTAAATCTAGTCTTTCCTAATAGGGAGGCTATTCCAAATTAACCTATGGATCTAAGAGTAAACATATAAAAACCAACTTTGTTACAAGATGTGGGTGCAGGAAGATTTTGAGGGAAATGATGCAAAAGAAACAGTGAAGACGTGGGAAAGAGAGAATACCAGGAAGGGACAAATAGAGAAAGAAGTCAGTAAATGAGTTCAGTCCTGCAGGAACAGAAGCCATGTGCGACCCACTTATCCACTGCATCCCATAGGAGATGTAATACCATTTCACCAGCTGAAAATGGCAGGGTCCTCCTCTGTGCCTCTGATCCCTGTTGTACAACTAAGAGCACCTGCAGGGTCAGAAGAAGCCCTCCTGCAGAGACACAAGGGAGGCCAGAAACTGTCAGCAGGAATAAGCTACAGTCTTAGCAGGAGAACTTCAAGCTTTGCCGTGGGGAGGCCTGAGCAGTCCCGGTCCTCAGCAGCAGAACTAAATCCTTAGGGCAAGTATTTTTGCTCTGAGTTAGGATGATGCACAGCTCGTTTGCAGCCTCTTCCATGGAGCAGTCTCTGCCCAGAGAGCTCTGGGGATTGTAGAGCAGGACGCAAGTTCCTGGTCTCCTGCACGTGTGGCCAAGAGAGGCTCAGGACTGCACTCCTCCCTGCAGAGGTCAAGGGTCAGAGAGTTAATCTTGCACCGTTACCTGCCTTCATTCCATAAGGAGAGATCAGACCAGGAAAATAGAGGAGCCCTACAGAAATCCACACAGGAAAGGTAATACTGAATTAAAAACAAAAACCATAAAGTAATAATATTTATGTTATTTCCTATGATGGCATTTATGTCCCCTCCAAATAGCTTTAGACCTGGCTTTGTGCTCAGAGATCACTCTTGGTGAGGCTCACGGCTCTACACATATGAGCTGCCTGGGATCCATTAGGTCAGGCATGTGCAAGGCATGTGCAGTAACCCTTGTTCTCTCCCTCCATGTGTCTTCCAATAGGTTGTTTCCAGTTTTGCAGTATTCTGATGATCTGTAAGTTTCCGTCTACATAGCTCTATCCTGAGTCATAATGTCCTTCTCACTCATCTGTTTCCACACTGTACAGTATGCTTTGGAGGAACAGTGCTTTTTGTTTTGTTTTGTTTTTTGGGTTTGTGGGCGGTTTTTGGGGCCCCACCTGGTGGTACTCAAGGACTAATCCTGGTGCTGTGCTCAGGAATGAGCTCTGGCAGGGCTCATGGTGGAAGGGATTTGAAAGGAAATAACAGGATGCCAAGCAACCCTTTAACCACTGTGCTACTTCTCTGGCCTGCCTTTCCCCATTCTTTTCCTGCTGTTACTTAGAGCCTAGTATTTAGCCTGGCACAAAATACCCACAAATATAAATAGGCATGGAGTGAATGAACAAAGGAAAGAATCAGTGAACATTAGCAATCCCCACAGAACTCAAGGGCTATTTCAGGGCAACCCTAAAAAAAGAGGGGGGATACCCTTTACAAGGTGCTGTGTGTTTTAAACTTTATTATATTTTAATCAGAAATATTACTATTATTGTTATTATGACTGTTTTAGTAGTTACCATAGACTAGAAGAGAGGGAGAGGTGTTTGAAAGGCAGCAGCAGGACTGGGGTGGGGGTCGGTGTTGGTGGGAATCTTACAGAGAAGAGCAGGCCACACCCCTTCCCCTAACCTCGGGCAAGCAGCTCTATTTAGAGCCCTTTGTCTGCCTTGAACAAGGACAAAGCTTTCATCTTAACAGAATCCTCTGCAGGCCGAGCAGTAAGTAGCTGTTTCAAAGCAAGAAGGAAAGCAAGAAGGAAAAAAAAAGAATGGCTGCTGGGGAGGGGTGGTTTTGGAAGAACGTTTTTTTTTTTCTATTTTAAATTTGCATTAGAAATAGACAAAGAGAGCACATGGAGAGAAACGTGGCTAAAGCTCTATCTCTGCACACCTGAGTTCCTTGTTTGAGGCCAAATGTGTGAATTTGCTAAAATCCAGATAGAATGTGCTATTCCAGCACAGCCCATTGAAACCTGTGTTATTAGAGAGCCTTGGAGGCAGGTGTGGATTATAGAAGAGTACTAGTCTGTTGGGTCAATTTTGGGTTAAATTGGCACCAAGGAACCTTTGAGCTCCTGTTGGGAGTGTGCTGCACGGGAACATAAGATGCTGCACTTCCTGGCACTGACCCCTTCTAAGGAGGTCTCTGTTCATTTTGTTGACTGTAAATGACACCACCTTCTTAAAAATTATAATAAGTTTTTTTTTTCTTATTGCAAAAAAGTGTTCAATTCTGGAAAGTTTTGAAAATACAGAGAAGAACAACAAGGGAAATAAAAATGATTTGGACTTTTCCTGCCTGTAACGTTTGATTTATTATCTAGGGTTCCTGTTAGCTCACCATCCCAGTTCTGAGGTTAGCCAAGAAAACAATAGTTATCATAATAGCGTTAACAGCTGATGATTCAACCAATTATCAAGCCAGGCCTCAGCATCCTCAGGCTCAACACCAGCTTCCAGCCCCACCCATCCTGTCAAAGTGTTGCTGGGCAGCTGCTCTCCGGTGATGGACATAAACAGCCACAGAACTCATGGAAACTGACTTGAAAGTGATTCTGATTTATTTATTTCTTTACTATTATTATTATTTTTAGCAAAAACAGGAAGTGTTTTTCCAAATGAGTGAACACACTGTTGGAAATCTGCTGGGTCACATAAAAGCCATGGAATGGTGGCCAGAGCGATAGCACAGCAGGTAGGGCGTTTGCCTTGCACGCGGCTGACCTGGGTTCAATCTCTGGCATCCCATTTGGTCTCCTGAGAACCTTCCCCCACCCGGAGTAATTCCTGAGCGAAAAGCCAGGAGTAAGCCCTGAGCGTCGCCAGGTGTGACCCAAAAAGAAAAAAAAAAGTCATCGAATGGCAGGTTTGATCTGCTGTGCATGCACTAAGGGAAAATAAACTGAGAAGATAACCACTTCAAAAGAGAATGGATTGATTACCAAAGATTAAAGAAGTCCTCTGAAAAATAATAAAGACCTCAAATTTGTTTCCTTAGTAAAGTTATGATGGCATTACAAACGACACAAATCACATGGAGAAATTATATTGGTTCTTTCCCTCACACAATTTTGTCCCAAAAAAATTAGTTAATTAAAAAAATCCTAATCAAGCATCTAAAAACTTGGGGAGTTGGTAAGTACTACCAAATGTGTGCTTGGGAATGGCTCTCAGTAATGCTTGGGGAACCATACAGAGATGGGGGGAAAAACCACGATAAGCCACATGTAAGGCAAATACCTTGGATTCCTGGATACCTCTTTGATCCCCATCTAAAAAACTGGGCTGTGGGGCTGTAGTGATAGTGTAGCTGGTAGGGTGCTTGCCTTGCTTGTGCCTGATCTGAGTTCAATCCCCAGTATTCCATAAGACCCCCCTGAGCCCACTAGGAGAATTTCCTGAGTGTAGAGTCAGAAGTAACCCTTGAGCATCACCAGAGGAGCCCCCAAAACTACAATGACAACAACAAAAAAAAATTGGGCCAGAAAGATAACATAGAAATAAGCTTCTTTCTTTGTATGTGGCCAACTCCGGTTTAACCCACTGGACCACATATGGTTCCCTGAGCACCTAGGAGTGATCACTGAGCACAGAGCCAGGAGTAAGTCCTTAGGACAGCAAGATGTGGACCACATTCCCTCGACAAAAAAAAAAAAAAAGAGGAAAGAAAAATTTTTGATGTGGCTTCTTTTTTATTTTTATTTCACTGTATCACTGTATCTGCTTCCCGTTCATCATCGATTTCCTAGTGTGGGGCCCCAGTAACATCTCCATATGTCCTGTCTCATGCTAGTAGAGCCCAAGGCATCTGCTTGCTCCAGGAACATAAAGAGCCTCAATCCATTCCAGAATGAGGTCTATAATTGTTACTGGTATTTGGCATATATATCAAATACAACACGAGTAGCTTGCCAGGCTCTGTCGTGCAGGTAGCATACTCTTGTAGGCATCTCTAATTCAAGCATTTATTGGTGAACTGCGTCGCCGCAGCGCGGCTGAGCCGGGCTGTGGTATGCTGGTCTGCTGGGTGGAGTTCTGAAGAGAGAGAAGTTCGGATGTGGAAAATGGAGGCCCTCATGGAGTGGGGGGGTCGTCTGGCTTGTTGCGAAGCTCTGCTGGGGTGGTGGGCCAGTGCTAGAACCCACCATCCCTCCCGGGCGCCTCGTGAGCAGCTGGTCACAGGGAGAGCCAGTAGCAGCTCTGCCGCAGGTCTGCGAGTCTCTGGACTCGCAAGCAAACAAACATGGCTCCCTGATATACTCAAAGGCAACTAAAATACCAAACTACAATGAAGTAGAAGAGACTTGTGAAGGCTTGGAGAAATATTTAACTGGCATTAGTTTTAGTCTTTGGTACAGAGACATGCCATCTCAGAAACCCCCTTCTCTACCCTATAAAGGCGTTCCCAGGCAGATCTTGGCTCAAAACATTAGCATACTAAAGGGCCTAGGGTGAGGTGCAGGGAGGGATTACCTAAGGGCATTTGACCCTCCCCTGCTTTCCATAACAGTGGGAGGAAGGTCTGAGTGGCAAAGGTATAAAACTAGTCGGTTTCCTCTCTCCCGCACTTCATTTTTGGGCTCTCTGTGAGGCGCTCACCCTTCTTGGAAGTCTTGTCTTCCCCTTTTATAAAGCCTTTACACGTGGTGGCCATGGTAAAGCCATCTTGGTCTACACGTGGCTGGGGTTCTAGCCTGGAATCCTAAGCACTGAGCTTTTCCTTTTACTGATTTGTATGCCTGAACCTGTGATAAGTAAAGCCTTTTAAAACTGCATCGGATTCCTGAGTTTTCATCCATTCCTCGCTGGCTTCGGAGGTAGAAGGGAACTCGCTTCCGGCACTGTCGGGGACCCCGGCTGCGCCCCGACAGGTTAGCATGTATATCCTATTGCCTACATTCAGTGCTCAGTTCTAGGCTGGTAGTACCATTTCCAACAATTACTACAAACCAATTATTACAAATAATAATAATAATAATAATAATTATTATTATTATTATTAGAAGAGACCTCTGTCTTACCCTAACCTCTGACTTCCACACACGTGTGGTTGATACAGCTTCTTGAGATTATATTGCATAACAATCATATGAAATCTGGTCCTATGGAGATTATGATTAAATGAGATCAGCTGAGGCCTTAGAATCTACATTTCTTACCTCCTCCTCCCCTATCTCAAGTGCTGATAGAGTTAGTCTCTGGATCTTGCCAGGGATTTGAACTGAGGTCAGCCACATACATAGTAGAGTAGAGTAGGTAACCTACTCTGCCAGCTCTCCGCCCCTGTAATTAGTATTTACGGGCCCAGGAAGGTGACTCAAAGAGCTGGAGGAAAACTTTGCATACAGGAGCACTGTGTTCAATCCCAGGTTCCTCAAGCACTGCTAGAAATGCCCCCCAAAATTTCCCCTCACCAGAATCACAGACCTTGGTTCTATCAGGATCACCTCTGTGCTTCCCAGCTGTGGAGTTAAGCTCAGTTCCTCACATTTTTCCCTGAGTGCTTCCCCCAACTACTGGACCATCTTCTGGGTCCTTTCTCATGGTAACCCCTTACAGGAGAGCTGCCCTTGATCGGTGCATCAGGCAGCACCCGGTTTTCCTCCTTTTGACACCAGCCTCTCAACAGAGTGTGTACTTTTCAGCCACATGTTCTCCTCTTTGTTTTCTTCCTTCATAGTTTTACAAGCAATTGCAATGTCTTTATTTTATTTACTTTATTAGAGAGAGATGTTAGGCTGCACCAGGACCCTATTCCTGCCTCTGTGCTCAGGGATCACTCCCCAGCAGTGCTCTGCAGACCATATGTCATGCTGGGATAGAATCAGGGTGGGCCATGAATGAAGCAGGGGTCTTTTTTTTTCCCCCCAAAAGGTTATTCATTCATTCATTCATTCATTCATTCATTCGTTCATTCGTTCATTCGCTTGTTTGTTCATTCATTTGTTCGGTTCATTCATCCATCCATTCATTTCATTCCTTTATTTTGCTTTTTTTGGTCAACCCCAGCAATGCTCAGGAGTTACTCCTGACTCTGCATTCAGGAATTACTCCTGGCAATGCTCAGGGGACCATAAGGGATGTCGGAGGATCCAACCTGGTTGACCACGTGCAAGGCAAACAAAACACCCTACCCACTGTGCTATCGCCCTGGCCCAGAAGCAGGAGCCTTTACTCTTTGTAATCGACCCCTTGCACTGTCTCTTCACCCTGCTGTGACTTTTTATAACTGGAATTTCTCTGACATGACCAAATTAAGGATAAGATGAACTCTTTTAACAGTAATAGCATTACTTTTCATTTCACCCCCCCCCCCCCAAAGCAGAATATCTATGCATCATCAAAGTAACCTACAGTTGTTTCTAGTAGGCTCTAAAGTGGAGAAACACAAGAGACAGAATGCCCATATAAACTAGGTGGGGCACTTGTCACATATGTCTGCCATGACTCTCTCCTCCACTAGCCCCATCTGGTACTATCTGCTGTCCAATCTTCTGCCTCCCAGAAGTCACCTGATAATGCTGGCTGCTGTCCTCCCCTAAGTGAAGTCTACACTAAACTACAAATTATTCACATCACTTCTGCTCTTGAAACTGGTCCCCACTGTGTCAGGGTGCTGGAGGCTGATGCCTATGGGGTCATTACTATCAGCACTAGAGTCTCGGATGTAGACCTATTGCCTGCTAAAGCTGTGGGGAGTGTTTGGAAGTTTTAAGGCAGTAAGTCTTTCATCCCTTGTGTTTTTGTATGAACAGAAGAGACACAAAACAGGATTTTGTCTTGTGATCCAAGTATCTTACATGGTAAAAAACAGAGCTTCCATTTGTTTATTTGTCTCTTATATTCCTTTCTACAGGACTCTACTGTGCATTTAGCGTTTGGATCAGAGACTAAATCAACTTTAAACTCTATAAATTGCTTCTCTCTTTGGCCAGTTAATTATTTCAACCTACGATGCCAACTTTTTTTCTTCCCTTAGAATAAATTCTGTCCCAGGAGACTCCTTTTCCATTCATGCATTAGAATGTTGAAGTCATGCCCTGATCCCAGGAGTAATATTGGTTCTGAGTGTTGATGGTCATCACAATCTAATTTCAAGTCAGGAAACTCCACTCCATGAATATTCTGCCTCTTACTCTCTTTTATGCACAATCTGTTGTCCATTTTAACGGACATTGGCCAAAAAAATTACCTTTATGCTAGATTTTTTGGGAAATTCATTTCTCTAAAATTTTCCATATGTTTTTTGCAGTGGCCATCTGTTGTTTTTTTATACATCTCTTCAAATATATTCCTCCAACAATCCTCCCCTTTCCCCCTCTAGCACAAGTTTCCTCTCTCTACTGGATTAAGTCTACCAATGTGTACATGTTTCTAATTTAAAATAATTTTCTCTTAGTATGCTCTTTTAACTACTCCATTTCTATGCTCACATTCATAGAAATTAATAAACTATATGTTGTTGTTGTTGAATATTTATAGTTTCCAAACAATTTTCCTCTTGTCTCTCTTGAACTGACTCCAATAAGTTTTCTTTACCTTCAAATCACTTAAACTGCTCATATCAGCCTCTCCCCATGACTCTCCATAGTCAAATATAATGTCAGGTCTTATTTTCCACAGCCTCTTTTTTTATATTGTCTGATCTCTCTATCTTTAAAGTGTTTTATTCAGTGGATCAAGAATTTGTAGTGTAAAATGTGTAAGAGGGGAGAGAGAGAAAGAGAAAGAAAGAGAAAGAGAAAGAAAAGAGAAGGAAAGCGAAAGAGAGAAAGAGAAGGGGCAAAGAGCCTGTCATAGAGACAGGATGGGGGTGGGAGAGAAAGTCAAGGGACATTGGTGGTGGAAAATATGCACTGGTGGAGGGATGGGTGCTAAAACACTGTATGACTGAAATCTAATCATGAACAGTTTTGTAATTGTTTATCTCACTGTGGTATAATAAAATTAAAATAAATAAATCACTTCACTTGTCACTTGTCTTCCCGTTGATCATTGATTTGCTCGAGCAGGCACCAGTAACATCTCCAGATGGTCCTGTCACATGCTAGTGTAGCCCAAGGGCATCTGCTCACTCTAGGAAAATGAAGAACCTCAAACCATTCCTTCAGGTCATGGGAATAAAGTCTATAACGTTACTGGTAATAAAATAAAATTTAAAAAAGAATTTGTGGTGTATATATGCACAATGGAATACTATGCTGCGCTAAGAAAGTAAAAATATAGTTTGTAGTAATATGAATGGAACTAGGGCATATGCTAAATGAAGTCAGTCAGAAGGAAAAAGATAGATACAACATTTTGTATTTCTCATATGTTGGATTTGAGGATATACAACAAGGTAGCAACAAAGGACCAAACCAACACATCCTGACTGATCCATACAACTGAGTTGGGGAAAGGACAAGGTTGAAAGTAAAGTGTGCTGGGGCTTTTTAGAGGTGGGTACACTGATAATGGGTGTGGTGTTGGAATTATATGCAAAGAAAACTTTCTAAAAACAATAACAGTATTGCAAATCACAGTACCTTAATCAATTAAAAATAGAAGGTTTTATTTAGGACTGGGGAGACAGTACAGGGGTTAAGGCACATGCCTTGCACAAGGCTCACCCCAGTTCAACCCACAGCACTGCATATCGTATCCTATATGCATATCGTATCACCAGAAGTGATTCCTGAGCACAGAATCAGGATTAAACTCTAAGCACCACATATTATCTATGTAATTTACTGTTCCAAACTTGAAATCTAAAGCAAATGTAAAGATAGTAAGCATTCAATAAATATTTGTTGAATGAATGAATGAATGAGTTAACTCTAATTCTTACAGAATCATCTTAGTCTTCCTTTTGGAGTCCTTCCCTGGAGTCCTTATTAATTTATGTAGTTTGTTTGGTGCTGCCTGTACCTCTTCTGGTTCAGACCTAGAATGCTCCTGGTACATTTCTACACCCCTCTCCCACAGAGTTTGCAGCATTGGTTTAGAGTTGGTCTATAACACAATATTGTTAAGTAACTTCCAAATACCAGACTTTTGTTGAAACTGTGACAAAAGAAGATCTTTCTCTAATAAGTTTGCTAGCCTTGTAGTACATTAATTCAAAGCTATTGGAAGTCACTCTGCCACTAAGAGAAGTAATTCTGTCTTGAAGATGAAGCTAACATATGGAGAAGCAAATAATAATGCGAGAGAAAGACTGGCTTCTCACAACTTAATTTGAAAGTCTGGATCCAACTGTGCTTGAGCCAATATCAGTTGGATTTCTGCCACTTGGGATTGAATTAATACTAGCAAATTCAGACTCTACTTCCAGAACTCATTCTAATATCATGCTTCCTCCTTTTCTGAGTGTTCTTGTATCTTCTCCTATTTCTCTATCATTTTTTCCCTTTACTGGTACAAAATGACTAGAAACATTATTGAGAAGTAAATGTCATAGGATTGTTTACCAGCAAAAGAAAAGAGAAAGCAAGTGATATACCCTTAGATGGATTTCTGCCTTTGTCATGGGGGCAGCTCTATAGCATCAAGGCAAGATTCCATCCTGCCCACACCAGACAACCCTGCTGAACTCCAACATCTGTTGGGGACCCTGCTGAACCCCAACAGATACTTATGTTCATTGCAGCACAAAGTAGCAGAGCCAGGATATGGAAACAATCCAAAGGTCCAATGGCATGTGAATAAATAAACATGTTGAGGTAGACATGCACTACAGAATAGTAAGCAGTTATAAACAAAGATGGCTTGCACCATGCTGCAACAGGGATGGAAGTACAGGGCATCATGTTAAGGGAAATAAATTGGAGGTAAGATAAACACCTGGCTGACCTCATCTGTGGTTTATTAAGAAACTAAACATCAAGGGAATAGATAATATCAAATGAGAACAAAGTCCTGGCCTTAGATTATGAAACCAAGATTCCAGAGGTGGGTAGAAGATAAAGACATAGACTAGAGGGGACATGCAGACCATGGAGGAGGGTCTTGGGCCCTTTGGTGGTATAGTCTTAACTGATTAAAGCCTCAGATTTTCTAGAGCCTGTGATCTTGTTCCTTTGCCCATTGGTCGGGGGTAACAGTCATAGGCCCTGAACATGGTCAGAGTACCCACAAACCCCAACATCTGTTGGGGACCCCGTTCAGCCCCAACAACATACAGTCAATAAGCATTTACTGAGTTAGAAAATAAGTGGATACACTGATACCCAGAGCTATTTAAATTGCTTCTGAAACAGGTTTCTCTCTCTTGACATGTTAGTTCCTTCTCTCAAGACTTAGCAAAAATGCTAACAATGACTTTCATTTGCAAAATCCTAACTAATAATATATGCAGAAGTTTATTTATATCATCACTAATCCAGTCAGTAATCTTTAGGTAAGTAGGAACAAAGACTAATTTAAATGAACTCACATAAACAAAAGAGGTCTGTAAGGTGGAGATTATCCAAACGTGTGGGAGTCAGAGTTTAGGGTAAGACAGAAAATGGAACAGGGGGCTAACAATAGTCGAGGGTACTAATGCCAACCTAGAACTGAGCATTAAATAGAGGCAAAGGGATACAAATGACAACCTTTTCAATGTATGTTCTGTAATCCTAGTCTGGAAGGGGAAGGGAAGAGAAAGAGAGAGAAAGGGAAAGAAATAAAGAACCTGCCGTGGAGCAGGGCTGGGGAAGGGGGAGGGGACCGGGGGATGTTGTTGGTGGGAGATGGGGCCTGGTGGAGGGACGGGTGCTGAAACACTGTATGACCAAACCCAAACATGAACTTTTTAATTGTATATCTTTTTATTTGTATATCTCCGGTGGTATAATAAAATACTTAAAAAAAGAACTCACATAAAAGGAGCTTATAAATTAAGGAAATGAAAGCACTGTCTAAGATTAGCTATAAGCATTACGGACTCCAAAGGAACCTGGAATCATTCAACAGGATCTCAACAGTAAAAGTTCAGGACATGAACATTTTGTGTTTTCATGAATGATCATGAAAACTATCTGGTGGCAATCCAACATGCATAGCTGTTCTTTCTCTTCTTTCCAGCTAGCCCTCCTGGACCAATGACCAGAGTCACCAAAGCAAGGCATAAAATTGTGTCACTCAATACAAGAAAAGACTAATGGTAGTGTGGAGTCTGGGATATATATTTGTTTCACCTTATATATAAAAATGACTCCACTAGTTGCCAGGAGGAAATACAGCTTTAGTGCCATAATATCTGGCTTTTTAGTCAGATAAGGCAGAAGCTGGTTATTCTTCTGAGCAGTGTTCGGTGAACTGTGCCACTTGGCTCAATGTTATGCTCAAGGATGCAATGCTGTTTGGGCTTTGCGAGGGGCTGGGGGGTCACCAGAGCCACTCTAACATTGCTTGGGGACCACCGGGGCCACACTCGGCAACTCTTGGGAATCTTCAGGGCTACACCCTGTGGTAATCAAGATATTGTCTTTAATGTTAACGAATGGCAATCAGGGGCCCAGAACATTAGTATAATAGCTAAGGCACGGGCCTTGCATGCGGTCAACCCAGATTCAATCCCTGGCATCCCCCAAGGACACAAGGAGTAATTCCTGAGTGCAAAGAAATAACCCCTGAGTGGGTATGGCCCCAAATCCACACCACCAAAAAAAAATTAGAAGAAAGAAAGAAAAATAAAAAAGGAAAAAAAAGAAAAACAAAAAAGAGAAAAACAAGAGAACCACCTCCACCACGCCACCCCCAAAGAAGAAAAGAA
>JAJIBD010010378.1:0-68054 GCA_021461705.1 Cryptotis parvus | reverse complement strand
TTCAGTCATTCAGTATGTATTTCCTCTTTACTCCCTATTATGTTAAAGAGCAATGTCATGTTTGTGTTACATATGAAAAACTCTATAATTGACATATAAATAAATAGGAGTATGACATCTGCTTCTAAGCAATGTTTGTGCATCCAATATTCTTAGGCACTAAGTATTTGATTGGCTGAAAACGAAGGCTACGTTGTCTAAGGGAAGAAGCTGTTCTTCCCCCACCCCATCATCACCACCACTGTTTGCCAACCTCACATGAAGAGACATTTGACAGGAACATTTTAATCTAAATTAATCTGGGAGGTTATTATGTACAGCTTTCAAAGCGTATATATTTTGAATATCATGGTGATATTTTATACTCCAATACTATAAGAATTAACTAAATGACTTAATAACTTCTTGTTTTGGAACCTAGCTGAGAGTGGGGTATGACTTACAGAAGGGATAAAATAAAAGATGAAGAAAAATAAATGGAATTATAAATGGAATCTATTTCATGATATTGGAAATCTAGACAGTAATATGTAAAAAAGAATAAACCTGTACCACTCTTTCACATTGTTTTTAATGTGGAGCTATTAGTGTGTACTTCTCCAAAAGAAAATATACCAATGAACAACAGATAAATAAAAACAGTCTTCATTATCACTAAAATTACATGGAAATAAAAATCTAAACCAAACTGAGATATCAATTCATGCCTATTAAAATGGGCTATGCAAAGATTATTTCAAGGTTTTAAGGAAATGATGGGATTATAAAAGAATGAGTCCAGCTGAGAGTTGATGCCAGGCATCTGTATGGTCTCCAAACTTGCCAGAAATGATTCCTGAGTGCACAGTAAGGAGTAATCCCTGAATACCATTGGGTGTGTCCAATAATTTTTTAAAAAACGCACAAAAAATCAATTAAAATGAGATTAGCTAAGTCTTGGATTAATTAAGCCAAGAACATCAACCTAGTCATCATAATCATCAATTATGAAAGACAGGGGTTTAACTAACTTTCATTATTTCAGAAACAGTTGAATATTGGACTATGTAGATGGATGAATAATCAGATCAGATATATTCGATTAATATTATATTGTGTTCTGTATAACAAGTAGAGTACAAAGATATAACTTGACAATTCAGATAGTGTCAAGAAACTACTATTGCTTATGTTTTTTCTTTACTGATATGAAACATATCAGAGCTAATTATACATACATATATAAATGCATACACATATATATGTGTATATGTATGTGTATATGCATATGTATATATGTGTATGTGTATATGTGCATATGTGTATATGTGTATATATGTATATATGCATGCGTGCATGTATATATGTATATGTCTATATGTGAATGCATGTATGTATATATACATATATGAATATGTGCATTTTGTATATATGCATATATGTATGTCTTTGTGTATATGTGTATGTGTATAGGCTTATATGTGTATATCTCTACATGTGTACATATGTGCCTATGTATATGTGTATATACATATATAAACGTATATGTTTATATATGTATATATCACCATGTGCTTCTGATACTGTCCTTGATGATTGTCTATTCGGTAGCAATAACTATAACAGAGATAGTACTTAACTCTGCAATTATTATGGATAACTTCTAGGGTATAATAAGTAGTATGGTGTAACAGGAAAAATAAGATAATGGAACACTGAATTACTGCTTTTTGAAAATTCATTTATATATGACACAGATAACCAGCATTTTTCTTTAAAAGTCATAGATGTATTTAGATCAGTTAGCATTCATTTCTCAAGTTTTTTCCTTTTTGTTGTTTATGAATATACTCTTTTGCTTCATGTGCCATATTTCATATTAAACTTTAATGGAATAAGCAACTTAGTATGTTTGCTTTATGAATGACTGCACATAACAAACAATGCATTATTTAGTTTGAATCAACTAAATGAAGGACGTTTTGGTGGAAAAGAGAATTGTGAAATAGTAATAATAGGTTTTTCTAATGTTCTCTCGTCCTATGTGACTCAACACATGTAATCTGCTCTGTTTTCTGAGATATTTTAGAAAGTATGTACCACTGCAGCAAGGTAAAATATATGAGCAAGCAGCATACTTATTGTTAAAACAATCTAATGATAAGTAAGACAATAAAACAGAGTGTGGGATAAAGTTGAAAAGCAGTAAAACAGTATAATCTGAATTTGTAAATTAAATCAGATAAAAACAGAAAATATAACAGTTGCTCAACGACAATTTCTAAATTTCCATTATGATATTGAATGCTAATGAAAAGTCATTATATTGCAAATTATAGGAGAAATACGATGCACATTACAAAGGAAATGTATCTTGAAATGAAAATTATATTAAAATAAAATTATGATTAATAATATGCATAGTTAATAATATGCATTTTGGTATGTAGGACTTACCCTTCACTCTACACTTAGGAAGAACTTCTAGTGGACATGTGGGCACTATACAAGATGCCAGACATCAACCCTAGGTCAGCTGCTTGCAATGCAAGCACCCCATCTGCTGTTATCTCTCTGGACCCTACTAAATTTTTAATTTTTGCTATAATTGTTTTACATTCCTTTTGTCATCTACAAATGTACATATCTTTTCTGAACTATTTCATAGTTGAGATATTGTTTTCTCTGACTCACAAGATGTAGGTATGTCTTTCAAATACCAAATTCTCCCAAACCACAGGAAAAACAAAAATTGCATAGTAATACAATATTAATATCAAACTAACAACTTTTATTTAATTTTTTTTGTGTTTTGGTGGGCCATCACCAACAATATTTAAGGGTTATTCTTGGCTCTGCACTCAGGAATTGATCTTGTTATTGTTCAGAGGTATCATGTGGGATGCCAGGCATATAATGAGCGTTGGGTGGTGCAAAGCAACTGCCCTACCTGCTCTGCTATCACTCTGGTCCCTTCATATTCAAATTTTGTAAAATGACTCAAAACATTAATTATAATTACTTTTTCTTTGACTTTGAATAAACTGGTATCACATAGACCGAAACTCTTTAAAATTCTTAAGACTGGAATAATTGCTCAGTCTTTATTATTTGTTTAACTCAATATCTTGATTGGTATAAATTTGTTGTTTGTAAAATATTCAGTTTGGGTTTGTTTCATATTTCCTTCTAAAGAGATTTAGATTTTCTTTTTGGTTCAGATTTTCATCATTGATACAATGAGCATAGATGTAATACCCTCCTTAGTGTGTTATAGTAGGGAGCACAACACCCAACACTGATTATGTCAGCTTTGCTTAATTAAAATGTATATTGTTAGCTATTTAGTTTTCTATACAATGCATTGTTTTATTGTATGTAATATTTTTATAGAAAAAGAATATATTGTGAAGTATTTTGTATCTATGTAACTTTTATCGATATAATTTAACCACAATTTTAATTGATTGACTGTTTTCAAACTCCACCATTTCTTCTATACTTTAGTTGAAATTTTGCTTTGTCACTTTTTCAAATAGATCAATGGATTATTTTGTTCAATATCTCGTAGACCATTACTACCTATTATTATTTATTATGGTAACTAATTTCTCTCAAGTTTTGACCTGTTCATATTGTTTCTTATCCTTTCCATATAATTGCAGTATTTCCACAGTACAGTCTTAATACATGTTTCAGAAATCTACTTGAGTCTAAACTCTAGATCAATGTTTCCCAAACTTCATTTTGTGGGGTAATGAAATAATGGGCAGCAGTAACCTCTAGTACAACTGGGGGACTTTGTTTTCGTTTGCTTAAAAGATAGATTTCAAGGAGTCACGAAGAAATTTTTTGTTCTGAAATAAGGCATTGGGCCAAGTAAATTTTGGGTATCTTTTAATGTAATATAACTAGATAATATAAATATATTTCTATCAAATGCCTGTTATATGCAACATGCATTTATATGCATGAAATATATATTTAAAATATATGAAATAATTTTGTATTAACACTTCAATTCTAATTTAAAGCCACCAAGGTATACTTAGTTTTACTTTTTTTTCTGCATTTGTATCTTACTTCCTTAACAGAGAAATCTACCTCTTGTTACCCTTGGTATATTTACTCATTTACTGATGCTCAGAATCAGTAATATGGAAGATACTATGTCAGAGATACTTTCAGAATTACTAATAAATATTCTTGTAAAAAACAAGCCTGTATATCTGTCTTCCTGTTCATCATCGATTTGCTTGAGCGGGCACCAGTAACATCTCCATATGTCCTGTTTCATGCTAGTAGAGCCCAAGGACATCTGCTTGCTCCAGGAATTACAGTCATGGGAATGAGGTCTATAATTGTTATTGGTATTTGGTGTCGGGGAATGCCGCCGGGGTCCCCAACAGTGTCAGGGCAGAAGTTTTCTTCTACCTTCGAGGACGCCGGGAGAACAGATGAAAACTCACGAGTCCGGTGCAGTTCAAAAATGGCTTTTAATAGTACAAAAGCTCTTCCATAGCAATCCAATATAATGAACAAACTTTAGCTCTGGTCCGAACTTAGACCATACAAAAGAGCCTAAGTCTCCCACCAAAGAGAGAGGATCTCACCCGAGCTGAGTCCTACCCAGAAGAAAGAGAAAAAGGCAAAAGAGCAAAAGCCAAAAGCCAAAAGCCGCAAGGCTGAGGGAGCCAAAAGCCGAAAGCTAAAAGGCCCAAAAGGCAAAGGTGAAGGGGCCTCAAGTCAGCCCCTTATATACACCAAAGTAATCCGATCGGGAGGGTCATGTCAACAAAGAACTCTAAACAGAGTGTAGTACCACACCCTATTGCAGGTATAAACAAAGGTTATGCCAAAGTCTAATCCTTTCTACCAAGATTATCTCTTATGTAAAACACTGGAGAGAGAGAGGGCTGATATAAAGTAATACATCTTAACTTCATGAGCTTCATGTAATCTAGATGGTACCCACAAGGTCTTTCTTATTATTATCTGCATCAGGGTGATTCTGAGTATCTTGTTCTCTTGTACTGAAAGGGTCACACTCACCTGCTTAGAGCAAACTAGTATGATCCTTCCTATAGTCTTCCTATAGTCTCTGCGTAGCTAGGGTGGTAGTCTCCTGGTAAATTCTAACTGTGCCCAATCTAGAAAACATAGAAATCTTAGTAGATGTATAAGACAGTAGTTATTCAATCAAGGTAACTTCTGTAACTGCCACACCCTCTAGCAGTGTTTACATAGAAGAGAGGTCTCATTAGAATGAACCTTGGCTTAAATAAGATTAAGCTGGGAGTGGGCAAAACAACAAAGCTCCCAGGTTAGCTAAACCTGTCCTCCAACAATTTGGCATATCAAATACAAAACAGGTAGCTTGCCGGACTCTGCCATGCAGGTGGCATACTCTTGTAGTCACCTCTAAATCCAGCATTAAATATTAACTAAAATTTGATATTAACTAAAATTTTAACTAAAATAACTAAAATATTAACAAAATTTTAAAGTTTGATTAAATATATAAATGCAATGTGCATACAGTAAAATTCATATGCCAGATGTAGGAATCACATGAATTTTAAAAGTGCATGTACTTAGAAAACCCACAGTCCCATCAAATTTAAAATATTCATGCTATATTATGATGGTATTTTTTCAAAAAGGATGTAATAGGCCACAAATGGAGTTGTCAACCCCCATAGTGCTAATTGGGTTACTGTTCAAATATGAGTCTTTTAATATTGAATAATATCCCTAAATTTATCCAGATGAATTTTGTTGTTTTGAACAATGAAGTTCCATATGTTCTTCAAAGTTTGATTTACATTTGTTACAATGTTGGTAATTTATGTTGAGGTACAACTTGGAGCTAGTTCCATTTTATTGCTAATTACTAATCCATAAAATGAACACATAACTAATTGATGATCTTAATGCACCTCCCTTTTTAACATTTAGCATTTCTATCAAGTAAAATATTTTGTTCTCCCATCTTAAATGATTTTATTTTATTTTGAGATGATTTGTCTTAGACTGAAAAAAAATTTCTTTCTCTGCATCTGTTCAGAGGATTTCAAGCTACTTCTCCTTCAGTCTATTAATATAGTGAATTATAATAACTGATTTGCTAGTGCTATATCAGCATTACATTCTTTGGAGAAAACACATTTGGTCAGGATTCATTATATCATACATGTATTATATATTATTTATAATTTGCATACTATATTCATTATATCCCATTCTGTATACTGCATATGATTTACTGACATTTTGCTAGCATTTAAAAATAATTTTTACATCCTTATTTATGAAGTTTATTGGTCTTTGTTTTAGTGTATATGGTGTGTTTGTGTGTGTGTGTGTGTGTGTTTGGGGTAGATCTTTTAGATTTTGTGTAATAACTTTCTCATAAAATAAGTCTTAAAACATAGTCTTCAACTCCAGTTTCTGAAACAGTTTGCACAATATAGTCTATATTTTTTAATTCTAGTCATAATATGTCAATAAGACAATTTTGGGCTTGAATTGTCTTTGCAAAGTGTTTCATTTTTATTTTAATAATAAAACTAGATTTTTCTAGATATTTTGCTTTTATTTTCTTCTTTTATTAGGTTTTGAAACTTGTATTATTTTCAGAAATTTATTCATCTAAACTGAATTATTAAATTTATTGATATAGCAATTTATAGTATTTTCTTATTTTTTGGTTTTTGGTGGGGTGTGGGTTATCAGTTGTACCTAGTGCTTCCTGGGTTTACTCCTGACTCCGTGCTAAGGGATAATTCCGGCAATGAGAGAGAGCTGAGGGGTCAAATGAGGTTGGCTTTATGCAAGGCAAGAGCCTTAACAACTGTACTATTTCTCTGGCTTTATTTTTTTATTTCTTTATGTTTTATTTCTATAATATCTATAAAAGTTATGGTGAGGTCTCTTTTTTGTTTCTCATTTGAAGCAGGGTAATTTAGTTACTGTTTGTTATTGGAATGTTTGTGCAAACATCACACTTTCACACACAAACACTGAGTGTTTCTTCCCAACATTTTCTCAGTAAGAGAAATGAACTTCAGTTAAGTCCAGTTCTGTACATAAATTTTCAGTTTCTATTGTCCTGTCCCTCAAGGTGTTGCAGGTGTGGCGGTGGTGCCCAGCTGCATTGGCACGTGGCAAACAGGAGACAGGCTTGCCTACATCCAGGGCTCTGTCACCATTGGCCCTGGATGGTTGATGGTCTGACATAGAAAAGAACAGTCCCCTTGGATGAACCCGGAGTCACGGCAGAGCCTGGGAAGCTACCTGTGGTGTATTTGATATGCCAAAAACAGTAATAGTATCGGACCTCATTCCCAACAAACGGAGATGTTACTGTCTCCTGCTCAAGCAAATTGATAAACAACAGGAAGACAAGTGATACAAGTGAAGTGATTGACCATTTATTATTCCCTTACTATATTTCTTATCTCACACTTTAGAGAAACCATTCTGTATTTATCCCTTTCCTTATTGACTGGAATCAGGATGATACAAGTTTCATTCATATGGGGGAAAATGTATTTCACTCCTTTATAGCCAAGTAGTAGTCCATCACACATAGATACCAGTTTCTTTAGTCATCTGTTCTGCGACGTTTTTTTGTTTCCTGACATTGGCTATAAGTAAGCCTAGGAGTAGCACTCTGGCTTTGATTTCAAGACAAACAAAAATTATTCTAAAGTTTGGTTGCCCTCTAGAGTAACATTTGGCATTATTCTGTAAGGTTTGTAAATAATATTGCTATTTTTAATCTTTTAAAATATCTTCTAGTAAAAGATTTTCCTTCTTTATAAGTTTCACTATAGGTAGTTTAAAAAATATATACTTGGCTCTTTGTTTAAATATTTATACTAATTTTGTTCTTAGTGCATATATTTTAGAATTTGTGTTTATATATATATTAATTGTATTAATTTTTAATTGTCTTCATATTAAGTTAAAACATCTTTTTGTTAGATTAATTTTGGTCTTTGTCATTCAAATCTTTTAAATTATATATTTTTTTGTACTCCTGAATAATACAAGTCTCGTTTAACTGAAAAGAAAAGAATTTTAAGCCAGAGAATGTGATTCACAGTAGTTCCACACTTTACTGTGTTCGATCCCCAGGATTTCCTGGAGTACTCCTAGTATTGCCCAGCACCACTTCATGTCCTGATGACATTGAGTACTACCTGAAGTGATCTCCCTGTACCCTACTACTGAAGGTTTGACCCCCTATGAGAACTAACAATAGTGACAAAAAAAAAGAACATTCTTTAAATCGCACAGACCTGTTATATATTTTTAAATAAAATAACAAGTGTCAGGGGATAGTGCAGTGGGACAGGCATTAACCTTGCATTTGGATGTTCTGAATTTGATCTCAGCAATAAATATGATTCCTGTAACAGCCAGGAGTGATCCCCCAAGCACAAAGTCAGAAAACAAAACAAAATCCTGAAATTTTAATAAACCTCATTGGTTCAAATATCAAATTAAAAATTCTGTAAATAATCTTGTAGGAACTGGAGCACATGGTTTGCATTTTACCTAGTGGATCCCCACATGTTTCATTAAGCACCACATGGTCCCCGGATGACTGTTAGAAACTATGTGCCTCCAATCATGGAGCTGGGAGTAGTCACCAAGTATTACTGGGAGCATACTCCTTCTTACTCTGCCAAAAAATTATGGTTTCAGTATGTTTACTTTAAAATTTATGACATATTTTGAGGTATTTGCTTTTTTTATTCATACAATATTTTTAATTATTTTATCCTAGCCTATTTTCTCAGCTGAGTTTTTTTTTTTTCATTCATTGATCATAAAAAGTCGTTTCTTTTTAACATTTTGAGTGAATTTTAAAATATTTATTAATAATTTAGCTCTTGATTTATATTATCACATTAGATTCATTAATCTTGAGGTTCTTGTTATATCTTTTTTACATATTCTTATTTATCACAATATTTTCTATGTAAACTATTTTTTTCTCTCCTAGTGGTTTACATATTTTAATTGATACTATTGATCAATAGCATCAATATTGATACAATTGATACTACTTAATTTAATAAAAATTAAATGCATTTTAATAATTACATATTTCTTTTGTAAATAGTCAAAATGAAAACTTTTGCATTAACTTATTAACCGAGAGGTTTCACTGACAAAAGCAGGCAGATAACTTTTCACCAGGTTATCTGTTATGTTCCTTTAAGAGATCCCTTAAAGGGATGGCTTTTAACTCTTAAAGCTAATGTCAATATCTAAATTACGGAGATATATAAGAGTTGGAACAAACAGTGGCGGGGTTAGTTGAGGCTGGGTTCTCAGTCTGACTGGAAGGAGTGAGTTGGAGTTGCAGAGCAGGGCAGGATAGAAAGAGGAACAGAGAAAACGGTTTGGCTGAGCTTGCCTAAGGGCAGTGATTGGAGATAGTTTGAAGAGAGTCTTAAAGGAGGTTCATAACCTCTGGACTGGTATTAACTGACCTAATACTGTCAGTTAGTCAGCCACATAGCTGAAAATCCCAAGGAATCTCTTTAGCAAGGTGATTGCAGGAAGTTGCTGCCACTATTTGACTATGTCACATCATGTAAGCAAAATAAAAGTAAGTTCTGCCTAAATGCACCGACTTCCTGTTTCTCAGGTTATAAGGCAAGGGAAATTAAAGTCCAGATAGAGCTAACTTATTTATAGTGTGCTTTAAATAGGGAGAATTTCCTCGGTTACTTTACCTTTAAACATACCTTTGCAAGAGAGAGGTAAATAAAAGTTAACCACGGGAGGCAAGAGCTAGATAAGAATTCAGTACAATGTTGCTATTTGAATCTGCATAGATTCAAAAAACAAAGGAATGGAGGTAGCTTCTCGAAACTGGAGATGGCAAAGAAATTTTTAGCTGAAAAATCAAGGCAGCTCTGCTAGATCTTAACCTAGTGAGATTTTAACCTAGTGAGACCTATTTCACATTTCTGAATTACATAGCCCTAGGACAACATATCTTGCTCTTCGAAGCCTCTAAATTTATAGTTATCTCTTATACCAGTCATTGAAAACTAAAATATTACTGCTCCTGAAAATCACAATACAAATATGATACTACCAATATTTAAACAAATACAGAAGATACTTGAACCATAGTGAGAAAATAGCATGAAATAAACAATGTTTCACATGTGTAGGAAGGTAACAAAAAAATAGGACATGAGACAAAAAATAGGTCATTATAAATAAAGGTTAGAAATTTTGTATTGCTAATATAATTACTTAAGTAAAAATAGACTTATAATTGCACACTGGTAAAGAGCAAGTTTGTGGGCTAAATGAAAAAGGTGAATAATGTTCAATTACTCTACAAAGATATTTAATAAGAAAATAGTAAAAGCAACTATTTGCCAGTGGCTTCTATGAAAGAAGATTATAGGAATTATAAAGAAGAAATAAAAGTTTTAATAATTTAAAAATTAAATTCACTGTTATATCCATATATGATTTAGTGCAAGCTGGGGAGGTGAGAGGAAGAAATGACAAAGGACAAAAAACAATGATTAAGTCTTGACCTTTCAAGTACAGTACATGTAGTTACATGTTTTGAGAATTTGAATCACAGCATCCTAACACATAGAATATAGATATACGTAAAAATAGAGAGAAAATAAAATTTAATTTAGCAAGAATACAGGGAAAATAGAGGAGGCAAGAAAAATAAAAGTACACAGAGAGATTTCTCTTCAAGCCCCTATTCTCCCTGAACATGTATTTCGCTTGCTTGTCTCTATCTCTGCTTTTACTCTGAAGAAGTGCATGTTTTTTTCTCCCAGTTTTCTAAATAAGTTTCAATAAAATATCTTGCTTCACACACACGTGCATGCACACACCTCTCACACACATACACAAACATACAAAGAGAAAGAAGATACATTAGTAAGACTGATTACCAGACTGTGAATTAGCTGAATTCTATACTCATGGAGATATATGAAAGATGGAAAGAGACAAATTGAATGCAGTTTTAAGCATACCTCTAGATATAAAGCTATACTAATGAGCATTATATGACATCAGAACAAAAATATAAAAAGATCACTGGCATAGAATTAAGCAGCACATACATGAATAAGGCATAAAATAAAGATTCTAAATAATGGAAAGAGTTCAAAAATTGCCTGCATATAAATATTTGGAAATTTTGGTAATCACATAATAATCTTTAGCTAAGACTTTTGATAAGCCAACATGGTCATTGTAAACAAGTGTGTCTTAAATACTAAATATGTACATACCTTTACATGTTTGTACACTCATTTATATGTACATAGTATGACTCCAATAAAAACAATATTATATTACATAAGAAATTTTTTGTCCTCACAATATTGGATGAGTTATTTAGAAATAATGTTTTGATAAGAAGTGATAGTAACACATAACAATAATAATGTTGCTAATTGCATTGCAGTAGTAAAGACATAATACAAATATTGTTATCTTGCCTATCTCATACCCGGTCTCCTTAAAGCATTGTACACAAATAAATATATTATAGCTACTGAGTACTTAACCATGATGCATGGCATGATGACAGAGAGCTAGTCTAATAAATATGATGTTGAATTAGAGATATCCAATGCTGTATATTTATTCAAGTCAGTATCATAGAACATACATAAAGAAATAAGATTATTTTTATCTCAAAAATTTTGTTTATACTTTATTTTCATTAATCTAGCCTCAAAAATGAGGCTTGCAAAAATTTTTAAAACTTTGCATTGGAAATTGCTTCTGAAAATTTTAAAAGTTCTATATGCTGTTGGCAATCTAGAGAAGTGTATTAAATTTTTTATAATGAAACTTTTCAAATAAAGGACTTTTTGTATTCTATATGTAAGGTAGTAGAGTTGACAAAAAATAAAACCAAATTTCCTAAAGTGATTTATAAAATCCCATATCTTAATATGGACGTAATAGAATATTTGAGGCACTGTAATTTTGCTCTAGAAATAACTACTTGAGTATATACATACTCTGACTTTTGTATCTACTTAACAAATAATCTGACTTCCTCACAATTTTGAATTTTTGGAGAATACGTTTATAAGAACAGAGGCAATAAAATTGTTTTATGTTCGAGGATGCTATGTGAAGAAAACCAAACCAATTTTCTACTAATTCATTACTTTGCATAAGTTCAATTTTTTCTTAACTGAATATCGTAACAGAAGAGAACAAGGCAAATCTCCTTTTACAAGTTTTCAAAAGTACATTTATGAGATTATTTGTAGGAACTTGATCTAGAATTTTTTCACTTTTTGAAATAATTTTAAAGTAAAATTCTTTTTTTAAAATACAAAATATTCTAATCTCCCCATAATCAACTCTTACCCCAAGCCTCATGCCAAAGTAAGGAAAGCCCATTTCACACTTTTCTCCAGAGAGAAACTACAAAGGGTTAAACAAAATCTACCCTGACAATACCAGAAACAGTTCTTTCTCAGTGTGTGTTGGTTCACTGCTCCACAGGGCATAGCAGATGTTGTGTCTGGTAGTAAGAAGGGCCCAGGAGGTGTGGGCTGTCAATCATTGTGTGTGTGTGTGTGTGTGTGTGTGTGTTTACCCTAACTACAGACTATGCTGTGGATCTGAAGCCCAACTAAAGCAATCTGCCTCAGCTGGGGTGTGGGGGTATCAATAACCCTTGGCAGAGGTGTCAAGAGCCTTGCTGGAACTTCACTACCCTGCTGACCAGATGCTCAGCAAGTTAATAAGATAGCACTGAACATTCACCACTTTTCCATCACAACAATTAACACAACTGGAAAATCACTGCTGATATTCTGAAAAAGAACCTCATCAATGTCTTTCATGAATGGAGCCAGATCAGTACAGCACCACTATGAGAGGAGGGATCATTTGAAATTTTAAGTTGTGCAGGTTGTGCTGGATAACTTAAATGGGCGACATAAAAATAAAACTGTTATCAAAAGTTCTTTGTACACTAATATGAGTACTCTGAGTACACTAAAGTTATTTTCAATTTTGCCCTTATACTTACTGATTTTTTATCTTTGGAATTAACCAGGTCTTAGACATTTCCTCAGAAGAGATAAAAACTGAAATTGGATTAAGAATAAAACCTAGACACTTTCGCTAAATTAATATCATTAGACCTCATCTCCACGTAGATTATAAAAGTATATTCAAAAAGTTTTCCACTACAAAGGATTTTCATTTATATAAAACTTGAAAATAATTAACCAATCAAACTACTTGATCAAAACAGACATCTCTTGTTGAATTTAAGGCTGTATAGTAACCTGGGATAACTTCTGACCTGAATAAAGTTTGTGTTTTGTTTTTATAAGTTTTATTACCTTAAATTTCATTCCTATCCTTTCATCCATAATTCCATTACATAGCAACTGACTAATATATTTAGAAAAATGAGTTATGTACGGTTTCTAGAAAAATACATGGTATGCAGGAAAACATGAATATTGGCTTTAAACAATTTAATGTTGTTTGTCTTTGCTTTGAAATTCAATAATGCCATCAGCCTGTAAGACCTCTTAGAGCCCAGCATTTCACACAGTGAAAGCTGTTTTCTGTTACAAAAGCACAGCAGCTGTGGCTCCCGCAGATACCCTTAAAGACAGATATAATAAAACACTGGGAGGGAGTAGGTCGACACAGGAGCATGAAATGGACGAGATGAAGCCCCTTTGTCACAGTCAAACAGGCTATAAAGTTACTATAGTAACATACAGTATTAAACTCCAGGTGGATTGACTTAATCTTCCTCAAACAAAAAATAAAGGTTAACAAAAACCAAACCAATAATGATTATAATCACTCTACCCAAATATTTTTCAGTAAGTTGTTATTTTTGATTTCATCTGGATAGATAAGGAATAGAATACACCAGTTCATGGTCTCACTTGAAGAGACAATCCCACAAGTTCAGAGTGTGAGGAGAGAAATGTTAAAATATTTCAATTAAATACAACTACTTGAATAGAAATATATCAAAGTGGCAATGGAGGAACATTTAAACTATGTAAATTCACAAGCCCAGGTTACTTTTTTTAAATAACTAATTTTTTTATCAAATGTGGAGATTTTAAGTTGATATGTCTGGTGCAGAACTCATTGACTGTTCATGGCCTTTTCTTAACTTTGGTGGATGAGTATCAAACTTTATCTGTGTTATCCTAGGTTCTCAGAAAGAAAATGTTGTCATTATATAGGGTGCAGTTACTATGAAATAAGAGCTGTGCAACTAATCTAAGAAATTAATTCAGCAGATTTTAAGACATAGAGCAGAGTGACAAAAAATCAAAAGGTGAATTCAGGTTTTTTAAAATTTACTGAAGAATCTACAGCAGAATGTTCAGCAGGTAGAATAATTTCTCACTTATCTTATTCTTTCTTGCAAGTATAGAGCTACCAATGTTTTTAGTGCTACCACCTGAAAAGTCATTATTTTTCTGTGATCACCAACAACTTCATTTATAAACTATTACTGTGCCAAAAGATTCAGAAACTTTATTTAACCAGAACTGTCATTCTCTCTCTCTCTCTCTCTCTCTCTCTCTCTCTCTCACACACACACACACAAAATTTTGTTTTGCTTTAGAAAACAGACATTTCATAGCTCTATTTTCAAATGTTAATTCTAGCTTTTAATGCACATGAAAATTTATAGAGATAAATAAAGCTTAACATGCAGATGTTTGCAGTTTGAATTAATCCAATAGTCATTTGAGTTACTTGATTTGAATTCTGCTTTAATGATCTGAAAGAGTTATGAGACTTTAAGGCTTTCTCTGAATCTTAATGTATGCTATGGAGTTAGGCACCAGGGCAAACTGGACTCAACACGAATATTTTTAGCAAGATTTAGCTAACAGTGTGAGACATACCATTAATAGATTTAGTTTGGGTAAACAACCTTTGTCTAGACAGCCCAAATGTCACAGATATTGGAGCTCATTTTAAGTGGTAACTTCTAAGCAAATAATTGCAATGTTGCATTTTGTTCTTTATATTGATATTTTATGAATTATGTATCAAGAGTTACATGTGCACTCACATGTGGAGGTTTCAGTTGTAGGCCCTTTTTTTCTGGTTGTAGGTCACTTGCCTACATAGGAAAATATCTGTTTATTGCACTCTAAACTTTATGATGGATCTGCTTAAGACTTCAATTAATATTAAGAAATCTAACCAAAAAAAACTTTTAGAAAAGAAGACCCAATGGGTAAATGGTACTTTCATAAAATAGCCAAATTATGATTATAATATTGAGAGATAAATTTGTTGTTGAATGAAGTATAACACTTTGTAATAAAGATACATCTTCAATAAATGTATTTAATGTATTCACACACAAGGAATACAAAATCTTAACAATTAGAACAATTTACCATGGTTATAGTTGAATAAATTTAATTTATTTCGAATTTGCAACTAATACATTTGTTAGATGTATTTTCATTATTAATTGAAAATAATATGGCATTTGCTAGCTATGCATAGACCCACCCATAAATTGTTTATCTTATAATTGGAAGAATGATAAGAAGAGAGAGGAAAACTGTCTTCACAATGTGAAAATATTCCAGTAGCATCAGATTCTTATAACAAGAGTACAAATGCAATTTGTATTTTCCTATCACTATCACTATCTTCCAGTTAATGATCTATTTGCTAGAGCGGGCACCAGTAATATCTCCATATGTCCTGTCACATGCTAGTAGAACCCAAAGGCATCTGCTTACAGAGCTCTAAAATTTTAGTATTGCAGAAGATTGTCCATAGGGATAACTTAATATACCCTTTAGTCTGGTTCATGTTATAAAAGGTACTTACGGGCTATTTGTAGGTTTTAATAGGTTCATTCTTTTTTGAAAAAAGAATATGTAAGTAAACCTATTTATAAAACAGTAAATTCATAACTCACATAATTAATCAAATAACTTAATCATTAAGAGTAAATTTTGACATTTTCATTCTGTGATATTATGAAAGTTCTAAATTTAAGTCAAGCAAAGGATTTCTTTTCAGACACACAATCTTTTTCTAAAGAAAAGCATTTTTAAAACTTTTAGTACTGAATAAAATTTTGCTTAGACAAAAAACATTTAATTATTTATGCATGCAGCTTTTTATTATTCATTATTTTAATTTTGTTAAGTACAATGTGTCATTTAAGGTGGCAATTTATTAAACTGGTTGATAACAGTAGAACCTTCTCCTATGCCAAATAAAACAAAATAAAAGAGGTACAGCATCCAGAACACCTACGGTTGTTTTTAACAGTGCTTTTAAATGAGTTTTAGATACCCCATTTGTATACTGCACATTCTTTTATTTCTTTTCCTTTTTTCTCCCTTCTGTGCCTTTAGTCGACATCTTAATAGAAAGGCTGGGGTTCAATTGAAAACCTAAATCTTTAATAGCTAAAATATATGATAAGTTTGTTTCATTATATAAGTTGCTCATGAAATAAATTTATACAGATAAATTAATTTAACCCCAAGAATTCACATAAATAGTTCATAGAAATTTTTTGCCTTCTTCAATCAAAGAAGTAAATAAGGGAGAAACTGCTCCAAGTTGTGTTTTTAGTGCTACCAGCTGGAAAGTGTGTCAGACTTCTAAAAATTGCTGTAATTTTCACCTCAGGCATTCCAAAGTGTTCAGTAAACTATCTAGAATGAATTCTACAACTATATGTAAGCTTCAGCACTCTCCTCATAAGCACTGCAGAGTACCTCAAATTCCTCCAAACTCAACTGGCGTCTTCAGCCACTTGACTCTGACCTCACTGAACTTTCACCAGAATAATAGTCATGATCATCTAATGAACAATAGGGTAGGAAAGAACCCAAAGCAAATTATAGCAGCAATGAATGGATATGGTACAGAAGAACTGTCTTAATTACCCTGTAGATTGTAGTTCAAGTTCCCTAACTTTGAAAGGAGACAACTAGAGTATCTAGCCTGCTATTTGGTGAAGATGATCTACAGAAACACATGCTCATTGTAAAAGACATTTTGTGAAAACAAATAAACAATCACTTCACTTGATCACTTGATATCCTGTTATTCATCGATTTGCTCGAGCAGGCTCCAATAGCATCTCCATTTGAACCTATCACGTGACAGTGTAGCCCACTGGCATCTGTTTGTTTCAGGAATATGAAGAGCCTCAAACAGTTTGATTAGGGTCTTGACAAAGTAGTCTGACCATCTTGTAGGTGAGCAGCCACGTGATATTTGGACATCCCGTGGGATCCAGTCAGTAATGGCTCTAGTCCAGCAGTTGTCTCCAAAACACATTACATGTCCAGCCCATCTGATTTTCGATGCCTTGACAAAGGAGACAGCATCCCTGACTCTGGAACTGCGAAGGAGGTTGGAGCTCCAGATCCTTCTCTCACTTGAGTGAGGCATGATATTCCAAGCATAGCTCTTTTGATTCCTCTTTGGGAGACCCAAATAGCATTCTTATTCTGCTTTCATAGGGCCCAGATCTCTGAGGCGTATGTTAATGCAGGGAGATGTGCCCAGAGCTGGAGGTTCTTTGTCTTTATCTTTATTTCTTCGATGCTTTTGAAGGCATTCCATGCCGCTCTCTTCCTTTTTGTGAAGCTCAGGTTTTAGGTCGTTCATCATGTTGATTTCTAGACCTAGGTACACATAACTGCTGCATTCAGAGATGTTTGTTCCATTGAGAGTGAATAGGGCCTTTGGAACAAGTTCATTTCTCATGAACTTAGTTTTCTTTAGATTCAGCTGTAGACCTATCTTTCCACATTCTTGGTCAAAGTCAGCCAGCATTTGTGCCACTTGGCTAATGTTTGGTATTATTAGAAAGACGTCATCAGCGAAGCAGAGGTGGTGTAGTTGCCAACTGTCTATCATCACTCCCATTCCTTTGCATTCTATTTGTCGCATGATGTTCTTGAGGGTGGCGCTGAAGAGTTTTGGTGAAATGGTATCACCCTGCCGAACCCCTCTGACAACAATGATCACTTCCTTGTAGAATGGTGAGATCCTGGTGGTGAATACATAATAGAGCTCATGAAGGATCTTGATGTATTGGGTTTGAACGCCCCTGTTTGGCTAGGGCTTTGATGACTGCTTCGGTCTCCATAGAATCAAAGGCTTTCTTTAAATCAATGAATGTGAGACAGAGAGGCATCTTGAACTCCCTACCAACTTCAATGAGTTTGGTTACCGTATAGATATGGTCAATATGTTCGATTGTGAATCCTTTCCAGAAGCCAGCTTGCTCTCATGCTTGCCCTTCATCTAGTTTTCTGCCAATCCTGTTCAGGATGACTTAAGTGAACAGCTTGTAGATGACAGACAATAGGCAGATGGGGCAATAGTTGCCAATGCCGTGAATGTCTCCCTTCTTGAACAGTAGAAGCGTCCTGCTGGTTTTCCATTGGAATGGCACCTTGCATTAGTACATGTAGCGTGTGAAGAGCCGAGCTAGTGTATTGGTGAGTCCTGAAGGCAGATTCTTCAGGTGTTTGGGTCTGACTTTGTCTGGGCCTGGTGCTGTTTCTGTCTTTACCGACAAAATGGCATGTCAGATTTCAGAAGGGAGAACGTTGGGAACTACATATCCATCCTGCAAATTTGGTATATGGGCAGGAGGATATGGCTATCAAAGAGATCTGAGTAGAAGTCATGGATAATGCTCTCCATTGCCTTTCTGGAAGATGTGATAGATCCATCCAGTCGTCGGAGGGCAGTCATCTTGGTTTTATAGTTGGCGAAGGACAGGTGGGTATTGTGAATGCTTTTCCCGGCTTCTGCTGCATCCTCCAGTACTTCTGTTCTTGTCTCTTTGAGGTCTTCCTTTATCGCTTCTTTGCACTGCTTTGCAAACTTGGATGTTAGCATTTGGTCATCTGAGGCTCGAGCTTTGCCAAGTTGGCGAATGAGCTCAAGAGTTTTTGAAGACAGGCGTCTTTTTGTGGCTTTCTCTTTTGGCATTCTTCCCACAATCATGGAAGTCCCAACCAATCTGTTGTATTCTTCATCGATGTAGTCAATGATGGTATGTTCATCAATACAAAATAAACAATCACTATCACTATATTCCTGTTGATCATCTATTTGCTAGAGCGGGCACCAGTAATATTTCCATATGTCCTGTCTCATGCTGGTAGAACCCAAAGGCATCCGCTTGCTCCAGGAACATAAAGAGCCTCAAGCCGTTATATTAGGTCATGGGAATGACCTAATATAAATGTTACTGGTATTTGGCATATCAAATACAACACAAGCAGCTTGCCAGGCTTGCTGTGCTGGTCGCATACTCTTGTACTCACCTCTAAATAAGGCAATTATTGATGAAACGCATGGCCACTAGCAGCCCCGCGAGCTGGGCTGTGATAGTCTGGTCTGCTGGGTGGAGTTGTGATGAGAAAAGAAGTCCGGATGTGGAAAACCGTGGCCTCCATGGAGTTGGGGGGGGTCGTCTGGCTTGTTGTGAGGCTCTGCTGAGGTAACAGGCTAGGGCTAAAACCTGCCAAGCTTCTTGGGTGCCTCATGAGTGGCTGGGCACAGGGAGAGCAAGTAGCAGCTCTGCCCCATGCCTAAGAGTCTCTGGTTCCACAATCATGGAAGTCTGAACCAGTCTGTTGTATTCTGCATCGATGTTGTCAATGATGGTATGTTCATGAATACAAAATAAATAAGAGCTGCATTAACATGAACAATGCTATTAAGAATTGCTTAAGTTTTCTTGTATTTGTTTTGTTATGTTGTTTTGTTTTGTTTTTTGGGGCCAAGCTCTGCGGTACTCAGGGGTTAGTCCAAACTCTACACTCAGGAATTACCCTTGGGGCGATTGGGTTACCTCATATCAAATTTGAGGGATGAATCCAGATTAGCTGTGTGCAAGAAAAAAAAAAACCCTACCCTCTGTACTGTTGCTCTAGGCTCTGTTTGAGCTTCTGTAGAACCATAAATCAAGTATTCAATGTTTTCTGCTACTTTTTAAGTATCTCTTCTTTTTAAAAAGAATACTCAGTAATCTAAGAGAAGTATAAGTTATAACTATTTGTATTGTTAATTTTCTCTATTAACCTCTAAAATAGAAGTGGAATTTGCAATTATTTCCACATAAATATTATCCCAGATTCAGTAGAATAGCAAATATTTTCTTTGATATCTCCAAAGCTGAATTTAGTTTTAAAAAGAATGAAAGGGAAAACCCTAATGTCCAATGCCTTTACATGAAATCTTATTAATGTGTTAATGCCTTGCATCAGCATTTTTAATATTTTTATCAAAAAGAAAGATTTTATTTATTTATTTATTTATTTATAAATTTTTGTTTTTTTGGGTCACACCCGGCAATGCTCAGGGGTTTCTCCTGGCTCTGAACTCAGGAATCACTCCTGGCAGTGCTTGGGAGACCATATGGGATGCCAGGGATCGAACTCGGGCCGGCATGGGCCGGCCGTGTGCAACGCAAATGCCCTACCCCGCTGAGCTATCGCCTCCAGCCCATAACAGGAAGATTTTAAAGCAGATATTAGGCATTTTAATATTCCATTCTGTGAAGAATTGCTAATTTTTATTTCTCTTTAATTCAGAGTTGCTACTTCTCATTTTGCTTTTCAAGTTGTAACTAATAAGTTATAGACCTCATTCCCATGACCAGAATGAATGGTCTGAGGCTCTTTGTGTTCCTGGAGTGAGCAGATACCCTTGGGCTACACTAGCACTAGACAGGTCAGGACATATGGAGATGTTTCTGGTGCCCGCTCAAGCAAATCAATGAACAACGGGAAGACAAGTGACAAGTGACAAGTGACCAATAAATTGTGATCAATGTGTCAGTGGTGTGTAAGAGAAGGAAGGAGAGAGAGAGAGAGAGAGATAGAAAGAGAGAGAGAGAGAGGAGAGAGAGAAAAAGAAAGAAGAGGCAAAGTGCATGCCATAGAGGCAAGCTGGGGGAGAGGGGAGAGAATTGGGGACTTTGGTGGTAGGGAAATGGACGCTGGTGGAGGGATGGGTGATGGAACACTGTATGACTGAAACCCAAATATGAATTTATTTGTAATTGTATATCTCACGGTGTGTTGCAGGACTCCTCTAAGGGCCGCTGCATCTGCTCTGAATTGCTGCCTGCAAATCACTTCGTAGATAAGGGGGTAGTCTAAATGTGGCAGTTTATCTGACCATGTATGCTGTACTAGCTGGTATAAATATTCTCCCATGCTACCACAATCATCGTGGGACTAGCTAGATCTTACCAGCATATTAGCCTGGCCACATAGGAACCCTAAGTAATTAGACCAGAGAGAAATGCTGTTTGCTTCCAAGCAAACAAGCATGGCTCCCTGATATACTCAAAGGCAACTAAAATATAAAACTACAATGAAGTAGAAGAGACTTGTGAAGGCTTGGAGAAATATTTAACTGGCATTAGTATTAGTCTTTGGTACAGAGACATGCCATCTCAGAAACCCCCTTCTCTACCCTATAAAGGCATTTCCAGGCAGATCTTGGCTCAAAACATTAGCATACTAAAGGGCCTAGGCGAGGTGCAGGGAGGGATTACCTAAGGGCATTTGACCCTCCCTGCTTTCCATAACAGTGGGAGAAAGGTCTAAGTTGCAGGGGTATAAACTAGCCTGTTTCCTCTCTCACACGCTTCTTTGTGGGCTCTCTCTTTGGGAGTGCTCACCCTTCTTGGGAGTCTTGTCTTTGTCTCCTCTTTACAGGGCCTTTACACGTGGTGGCCGCCATCTTGGCCTACACGTGGCTGGGGTTCTAGCCTGGAATCCTAAGCACCGGGCTTTTCCTTTTGCTGATTTGTATGCCTGAACCTGTGATAAGTAAAGCCTTTTAAAACTGCATCAGATTCCTGAGTTTTCATCCATTCCTCGCCGGCTTCGGAGGTAGAAGGAAACTCACTTCCTGGCACTGTCAGGGACGCCAGTGGTGTTCCCCGACAACGGTGTTATAGTTACAATTTTTAATTCACTAGCCAAGGGAAAAAAAACAAGTGTAGTGATATAGAGATTCTCAAAACTAAATGAAACACTGTTTCGTAGAATAATTTATCAATGAAACTTGAACCTCTAATTGCTTAGATATATCTGCACATATAAAATTATACAGTATATACTATTAATAATACTATTATTACTACTGCCTGACTGATGTAGCAGTCGTCCCAAAAGTCCAAACAGGATCAGACCTTCATGATCTCCTTCATGCAAAATTCTACTTCACACAACGAGGAGAAAAGGCTGCAAAGTTTAAGAAGAAAACCACCAGAACGACCACCAACTGGGATCTCTTTGGAACTATTGCAGCAACATGGGAAGATGCTATCATTGACAACATCAATGAAAAAATACAACTGACTGGTTCAACACTCTATGATTGTGCAAAGAATGCCAAGCGAGAAAATGACACAAAAGGACGCCTGTCTTCCAAAACCCTCAAGCTCGCCCACCAACGAGGTAAGGCGCTGAGCCTCAGGCGACCAGATACTAACATCCAAGCTTGCAAAGCACTGCAGAGAAGCGATAAAGGAAGACCTCAAGGAGAGAAGAGCAGAAGTGTTGGAGGATGCAGCAGTAGCTGGAAAAAGCATTCACAAAGCCCGGTTGTCCTTCGCCAACTATAAGACAAAAATGACAGCCCTCCCTCGTCCTGATGGATCTATCACATCTTCCAGAAAGGAAATGGAGATTATCCATGACTTCTACTCAGATATCTTTGATACCCATATCCACCTACCCACATACCATTTCCGCAGGATGGATATGTCATTCCCAACGTTCTCCCTTCTGAAATCTGACATGCCATTTCGTTGGTTAAGAAGGGAACAGCATCAGGCCCAGACAAGATCAAACCTGAACACCTGAAAAATCTGCCATCAGTTCTCATCAATACACTAGCTCGACTCTTCACACGCTACCTGTCCGAATGTAAGGTGCACTCCCAATGGAAAAATAGCAGGACAGTTCTACTGTTCAAGAAGGGAGATATTCATGACATTGGCAACTATCGCCCCATCTGCCTGTTGTCCGTCATATACCAACTGTTTACTCGAGTCATCCTGAACAGGATTGGCAGAACATTAGATGAAGAACAACCATGCGAGCAGGCTGGCTTCTGAAAAGGATTCAGCACAATCGACCATATCCACACGATAACCAAACTCATTGAAGTCTATAGAGAATTCAAGATGCCGCTCTGTCTCATGTTCATTGATTTAAAGAAAACCTTTGATTCTGTGGAGTCTGAAGCACTCATTGAAGCCCTAGTCAAACAGGGTGTTCAAACCCAATACATCAAGATCCTTCGTGAACTATATCACGGTTTCACCACTAGGATCTCACCATTCTACAGGGAAGTGATCATCGACAACAAAAGAGGGGTTCGGCAGGGTGATACCATTTCACCGAAACTCTTCAGTGCCAGCCTCCAAATCATCACGCAACAATTAGAATGGGAAAAATGGGAGTGAATATAGACAGCTGGCAACTATACCATCTATGCTTCACTGATGACATTGTTCTAATAACGCCAAACATCAGCCAAGCGGCACAAATGCTGGCAGACTGACTGAGAATGTGGGAAGATAGGTCTACAGCTGAATCTCAACAAAACTATGTTCATGAGAAATGAACTAGTTCCAGAGATCCCACTCACTCTCAATGAAACAAACATCTCTGAATGCAACAGCTATGTGTACCTAGATTGAGAAGTCAACATGATGAACAACCTGAAACCTGAGTTGAACAGGAGGAAAACAGCAGCATGGAATGCCTTCAAAAAATGTCGAAACAATAATCAAAAGAACAAAAAACCTCCGGCTACGGGCACACCTGTTTGACTCCATCGTTCTCCCTGCATTGACATACGCCTCAGAGACCTGGTCCTTATGAAAGCAGGATGAGAATACCATTCGGGTCTCCCAAAGAGGAATCGAAAGAGCCATGCTTGGAATATCACGCCTCACTCAAGTGAGAGATGGAATCCGGAGTTCTGACCTCCATCACTATTCTAAAATCAAGGATGCTGTCTCATCTGCCATAACATCGAAAATCAGATGGGCAGGTCATATAATGCAATCTGGAGACGACGTTGGACTAGAGCCTTACTAATTGGATCCCACGGGATGCCAAAAGATCTCATGGCCGCCCACCTGCAAGATGATCAGACTTCCTTATCAGGACCCTAAACAAACTGTTTGAAGCTCTTAATATCCCTGAAACAGACAGATGGCATTGTGCTACACTGGCACGTGATAGGGTCAAATGGAAACATTACTGGTGCCCGCTCGAGCAAATCGATGAATAACGGGATATCAAGTGACCAAGTGATTAATAATACATGGTTTACAGTATATTAGCAGTTTGTTATAATGAGAGATCCATGGGAATGACCTGTGACTTCTTCATTCCATTATCTTCAGTATTTGAACTAGTGTTAGGGTTATTATACCTATTTGTCACTTATTTCATAAAATGGTTACAACACTGAATTTGACATAATTTGCTGCAGATGCCTAAGTATGTAGAAAGGAATAACTAATTATTTCAATAGAATTAAGTAAATTTAAATTCACTGCCAAAACAGGTAGAAATGCATGACCTACTTAAGGAGTAGGGAAATTAGAGTACCAGTACACACTTATATAATTTTCTTTTTATATAAGTATATATGTTAATTCATATTAACTCAAGTTTAGTAATATATATTACATATATGCAATCTTTGTAGGGCACAGTTTAGAAATGCCAAATAGAAAATTCAAACACAAACCTTTAAATGAATTTCAGAAAAGCAAAGTGTTTGCAAGGAAATCTGAAAAACTGAATTGTTGAACACTTTGAAAAACTTGGAGGAAATAGTACCGAAAATATGGAACCCAGGTAGAAGAAAAACAGCTGTTTTCTCAAACATATTTTTCTTTTCCAAGAGTCTTCACTTGTCTAAAGATTATAGTGTCACAAATTTGGAATTGACTGTATTGTGCTAGGATACTATCAGCTTTTCAGAAAGAACCAGCACTTCACTGATTTGAAGAACTAGTGCTAGACAGGACTTCTTATTATGTTTAACAAAACTTCTGCCACAAGGACAAGGTTTCATTTGTCTGCATGTTTTACTTTCATTTTTTATTTAGAAAGAATGAGTTTAGTCATAACAGAGACAGGGCAAATATATGAACTGTGCTTTTTCACTGATTTTGGGACCAGAACACAAAAATAGAAAATTAATTTACTATAGCCATCATGTCTGTTTCTACAACAGAAAATGACAGTTAAATTAGCCTACGTTGGTCAGGCTATTTTGGGCCAGTAAGAGTAAACTCTGCACGCCTGAATTTTGTGTGCTGGCAGTCACCTTACCCTCTTTTTTAGGAACTTTTCAGACACTCAGCTAGTCTGTCTCTCCAAGCTTATTATATTATGCTATGCCATATAATTTTATTATAAAACAAATTGAAATTAATAAGTTCCATTTCCCATCAAATTTTACATGGTCCTGGGTGTATATTATGGAAGAGAGGAGGAGAGAGAGATACTCATTTACACTACCTCACTGGTTACAGAAGTGCTTAGTTTCTAAGTACTTGGGCAAGGACATGGTTCTTTCTGGTCATGAGTCCATTTCTGCAGGCTCTACAGTTGGAATACCGTTTTTTTTTGGCAGTTACCTCTACCTTCCTGATTTCCACCTTCAGGATTATGTTGAAATCTCTCAGATACTATTTCTACCCTTGTGCTGTTACATTCTTCTGTTAGGTACCATTTTAATTCTTAAAACTTGTATTTATAGGTTTGTGGAAGGAGAAGATATTAATGATAGTGCTGTATATCGGTATGTAGACTTCCTAAGATACCACCCTTGTTTGTTGAGGGCTAAAAGCGCTCTGGAAATTGTAGACTTCAAAGCAGAGCAGAGAGCACAGACTCTGGGGTGAGTATGAATTTGGATCTGTATCTCGTACTTAAATCTGGGAAACTATAACTACTCCAAACTTCAGTTTCTCATCTTTAAAGTAGGGTCAGCATTAGTACCTATTTTTAGAGTTTTTATGAAGATTACATGAATGACTTAAAAAGTGTTAAAACATAATAGCTGATGGAATAATATGTACTAAAAGTAGAAAGTTTTCTTCCCAGGTCCTAACCCACACTATCCCCCGTGGCTAGATTTAGCTTGATGTGTTTATATGATTTTTTCGTGAAAATTAACTATATATTTTTATTTTATGTAAATGAATTCATGTCTATGTATTGCTTTTGTATCTTTTACACAGAAGTGTACTTTTTACACAAGGTGGATATTTTGCTTTGTTAAGAAAATTGTCTTTTAAATATCTTTCATTATATATAATATAAACAAATTAGAAATAAATTTAACATTCCTAGTAAGAATATTAAGAATTAACCTTTACTAATTTTCAAATTGTGCAGTGTGTTTCTGCAAATATCTTTGCATATATAAAAAAACTACATACTTTTTTAATGTGTCTCACTTATAATAAATGGACTCACTAGTACTCAAAAAGAAATCCAAATGTTAAATTTGGTGCACTGACAAATTTTTTTTTTTTGGGTCACACATGGTGATGCTCAGGGGTTACTCCTGGCTCTGCACTCAGGAATTACTTTCCTGGCTGTGCTCGGGGACCATATGGGATGCCGGGATTGAACGCTGGTTGGCTGTGTGGGAAGGCAAACACCCTACCCACTCTACTGTAACTCCAACCCCACTTGACAAATTTTATCCAAACTGGTTGCATTATTGATACTCCCTTTAAAGTCTTTTATTTTATCCATTTTGTCCTCTGTGTCTCTTAATTGGTGCAGTTAGACCATTGACATTGAGAGAGATTATTGTCTTGGATTTTGTGCCATCTTTCTTTTTGTGTTTGTTGTGCTTATGGGTTTGGTCATAAGCACATCACAGCCCGGATCATCGACACCCACCCTGGAGCAGTTTCTTCCTCAATCCGGCCCAGGTATGCTGGTCCAGAGACTCTCAGACATGGGGCAGAGCGGTTCCTTGCTCTCCCTGTGCCCAGCCGTTCATGAGGCAGTCAGGAGGCATGGTGGGTTCCAGCCTTGGCCCACCACCCCGGCAGAACCTCACAACAAGCCAGACGACCCCCACCCACTCCAGGCGCCGCCATTTTCCACATTGGACTTCCCTCTCATCAGAACCCACCCAGCCGACCAGCCATCCAGACGGCGCAAGGCCGCAAAGGCTTTTTTGGAGGTGTTTATAGAGTATGCCTCCCGCACGGCAAGCCTAGAAGCTGTCGTGTTGTATTTGATATGCCAAATGCCAGTAACAATTATATTAGATCATTCTCATGACCTAATATAATGGTTTGAGGTTTATGTTCCTGTCCCAAGCCGATGCCCTTGGCTCTACAGCATGTGACAGGACATATTGAGATATTACTGGTGCCCGCCTAGCAAATAGATGATTAACGGGAAGATCGTGGATCGTGATCGTGATCTATGATTCAATGTACCCATTATTTCTCTATGCACTACTGAAATAATGAACCTGAAACTTGAGATTCTTTTTTAATACTTATTCAACAAATGGTCAATCAGAGAACACACTTTTTCATTTTCATTCTATTCTACAATGGATGTTTCTGTGGCGATTTATGCATGTTTTGATGTTGATTAAGTTTGCTAATAATTTTTTGTTAAATGAATTACAAGGAATTTATCAGCTGTACTTAGGGAAGAACATTCCTCCACATAAAGAACTTCCATTTTTCTAAATATTGACTGATGGTGCGTCATTTGTAAGAAAGCCCAACAAGCCAGGTACTAGAGATTTTTCAACTGACGTTCTTCCATAGGAAGAACTAACAAACAGAACTGGAAAAACATATATCACAAAACAGAATAATAACAAATGAAATTCTGAGATATCCTGGAATTTTGCCTATATAAGAACACTTAAAATATTAACTTTAAAGGAATGTTTTTCATAAAACACCACTAAAGTTGCCATCTTTAAATTGTCGCCAATTTATTTGTGACAAAAAATTTCTTTATAAAACAAAAAATGAGTTCATTAGGTTGGTATGTGTAGTAATAGAGCCTTGAGATGTCTGAATTTGTTTAAAAATGAATTCTTACCATCCAGTAAATTTATCATAAATTTTGGTTCCAAGTTTTAACATGACTAATGCTATCAATATTTTCAAAGTTGGATAAAAGACAGATAATACCACTAAAAGAAATTCTATAATAATGCATATTGAAGGGGAGTTTCATGCATACATGAAAAGAATTAGTGGTCTGTCCTTTTAAGTAGGCCAGTGAACTTGTGTGAGAACATTGTCATATCAAGAGTAATAATGGAAATTCATGTAGGCATATTTTTGTGTGTTATGTTGGGGTTACTTTAGGAATTTTACTGAGAGAATAGGTTATATAGATATTCTATAAATGCAAAGAGTGTCCATGAGTGTAAAATAATTCTATAGGATAGTAAAGAGAGTATGACATGGTAGTTTGCAATAGCAATACTGAAAGGTTATCATATATATAAATTTTTCTCCTTTTAGCATTCAGTTCATGTCATTATAGTCATTTCTTTGGGTGTTGTTCTTATACTGCTATTTAATGTCCCATTAAAAAAGGGCATTCATTCTGTTTGATCCTCTACTTCTCTCTCATTTCACTCAGCATGATAGTCTCCATGTCCATACATGTATAAGCAAATATCATGATTTCATTTTTACTAAAGGCTTTAAAGTATTCCATTGCATAGATGAATCATAGATTTTTATCCAGTTATCTGTTTTCCGACACTTGTGCTGTTTCCAGATTCTGACTGTTGTGACTAGTGCTGCAATCAACTTTGCAGATGGCTTTTCTTCATTGTGTTTTTGAACCCTTAGGTTATATTCCCAGGTGTGGTATTTTTGGGCGATATGGAACCTCAAGTTCTCAGTTTTTGAGGATGTCCATAATGTTTTCAAAAAGACTGGACCAGTTGACACTCCCACCTGAAACAAATGAGAGAACCTTACTCCTCGCATTCATGTTCTTTTTTTGTGTGTGGGAGTTTCTGTGGCATAAGATGATATTGCATTGTTATTTCAATTTGCATCTCCTGATGATCAGTGATGCAGCGGATTTTTAGTATAGTTTAACTATAGTATTCAAAAATTGAGCAATTACATATACACATAACGGTAGCACGGTATTTATTTCAGAGTGATTTAAATGTGTTAATCAAATAAGAACATATTTAAACTTGGGCAATGCTACACACACTAGCATTTTCACTAAAAACTTACCTGAATCTGCCTTTGATAGCTGTCTTTGTCCACTCATGGGGGAAGGCATGACCACACACCACTTGATAACATTATAGGGACATGATATATTAAAATCAAAACAGAGGGAAAAAACAAAAAAATGACTGACTCTAAAGAGAGATGAGGTCATGTATCATTACATACTTCATCAATGTTCCAATATAGGCATATCAGCGGAAAATACAATCTTAGAACATAGTATTTTACAGACCCTGCTGTGTGTGTGTGTATATATATATATATATATATATATATATATATATATATATATATATATATATTATATATTTCTGGCTTTTTGCCTTTATGGCATCTCCAGTTTTTCTCTTTTCTTCTACTATTCATGGACACATGCATGGCAAGGTCGTACTCCTTGGTGCCCTATTGCTTTGCACCTCCACTTTGTTCACAATAGAATTTTGATAATTTGTGCTCTTTGGGTCACACATGGTGATGCTCAGAGGTTACTTCTGTCTCTGCACTCAGGAAATACTACTGACAGTACTCGGAGAAACATGTGGGATGCTGGGGATTGACCCTGTGTTGGACAAGTGCAAGGCAACTGCCCTACCTGCCATACTATTGCTCCAGCCCTCAATTCTTGCCTTATCTGCACTACAAATCATTCACTTTGGCTCCTTCCTTCCTTCCTTCCTTCCTTCCTTCCTTCCTTCCTTCCTTCCTTCCTTCCTTCCTTCCTTCCTTCCTTCCTTCCTTCCCTCCCTCCCTCCCTCCCTCCTTCCTTCCTTCCTTCTTCCCTCCCTCCCTCCCTCCTTCCCTCCCTCCTCCCTCCCCTCCTCCTCCCTCTCTCTCCCTCCCTCCTTCCTTCCTCCTCCTCCCTCCCTCCCCCTCCCTCCCTCCCTCCCTCCTTCCTTCCTTCCTCTCCTCCCTCCCTCCCCTCCCTCCCTCCCTCCTTCCTTCCTTCCTTCTTCCTTCCCTCCCTCCCTCCCTCTCCCTCCTTCCCTCCTTCCTTCCTTCCTTCCTTCCTTCCTTTACAATAGTCGGGTTTCTTGGCAATAAATTGATTAAATAACTGTGTGCCAGCATTATCAATGGAATAATTAAAAGTTTTTAACACTATGTTATATAAGAGGTAAATTCAATTATGACCACTTGTTAACCAGCATGTACAACACAGACTTTATTAAAATAAAGTCTGTGTATGATCTTTGGTATGATCTTTAGGTGACCTTTAAAATTAATCTATATCTGGCTTATTGTTAATAGTATAAGAAGGCTATTTATTCACTCTTTAAATTAAAGTAATCTCAATATGTTTCTAATAAAAGAATGTGTTTTTGGAGGGAAGATTGGGTTACACCTCGTGGTGCTGTTGGATGGGTGTGGGGAGTAATTTGGGGGCTAATGAGGGTTCTCCATAGAATTTCTTTAATGATAAAAAGTGTATTCTATTTGGACTGTCTGTCCTTTCTATGTGTAACAACATGCCATGCATTAACATTTTATAAAATTCTGAATTTTGAGTAGATGCCTCTCAAGGACCCTGGGAGTGTTTAATTGTTCATATATGAATAAGGTATTGACAATTTGGTAAAAACAATACCTGTAGTGCTAAGCTATAAAATGTTTGAAAGGAATTTGAGAGAAAGCACAAAGAAAAAATCTTTTCAGGCTGATAATATGATAAATGTAGTCAGTGTCTTTTAATGTCTTTTTTATATGTCAAAAATCTATAACTGCATTTTGAATTTTTGCAATTTTGAGATTCTCGAACATTTCACATATATGACATTAAAACTGCTGGTCCAATGTTTGAATTATCGCGAGATAGACTAGAAGACTCCAGTATATACTTTGCATGCAGAAGCCCTGAGTTCCTCTGCTTAGGCTTGGTTCCTGGTACCACTATGAAAGATGACCAAACAATGTGCCTAGAGAAGATCATTGCTAGATATGACATCAAAACCACTACTACCATTACTGTTGTGTAGTGTGTTTTCTGTTTCAGTTATAACAATATTGTGTAAATATGTAATGTGTACATAGTACATGCTATATAAACTAACTTTTTATGATATCAACAATTTTTATGGTCATCCATTAACTATAGTTTTATACCTTTACGATTTCCATTTTTGGTTTGTTTTGGGGGATCACAGCTGGTGGTGCTCCAAGCTTACTTCTGGCTCTGCAATCAGGGGTTACTTGTGGCAGTGCTTACAGACTCATATTGGTTATGAGAGATCAAACCCAGGTTAGTCATGTGCAAGGCAAGTGCCTTTACTCAAGTGTTGTTGCTCTGTCTCCTGCATTTAATAAACTATTTAGTAATGCATATGTGGGCCAGGATGTATGTCTATGGTAATAAATTGTTCTTGCATGTGCATGACCTAGTGCTACTTTATCTAATGTAAATTTACTGATTGGTTTTTATGATCATAATATTTTAACATGAAGTTAATGAGAATAGCTTATAGAATGATTTATTTATAACTTAAAAATGAGTTTATATTTAAATCACTAAAACATTTTTGTCTTAAAACAATTTCTGATTTAACTAATTGTATTTTGTGTAGGGACAGAGAAGTAGTGAAATGCTTATGGCACATGCCCTGAATGCGGCCAACCTACCCATCCATGCCACTATACATGATCTCCCCAGCAACCTGAAGGTGAAACTTAGAGGTTCCCAAGTTTCAGGAGGTATGATCTAAAAGCAACCCCAGCACTGCCAGAGTGGCCTAGGCAATCCCTTGCTATGCATTCACAAGTTGGCCACTGAATTACTAACTCCATAGGCTGAGAATTTCCATGAGGAAGAAACTCAACTTCCACCACCATCACCACACACAAAAATAAAGATACATCAAGAAAACTCCAAAGTTTGAATACACAAGATTATTTTTCAAATGTATTAAACTAATTAAAAGTCAATGATAAATTAGAGACCTGTGCATCTGAAGGTGCTAAATAATTACTCTGAAATTCTGTTTGTAAACTGTGGATAAATCAATTAAATGAAGTAGCAGACTGAATCACTATTCACTCTTTTTGCAGATCAAACTTTTGCCCTTTTATAAACTTCTCCCATTATTAAAAACTATTCTTATATAGAGCCTTTTATGCCATCAGATCTAGAGAAGATTATTGTAAGATTTGTTATAGAGAAATGGCATAGGCAAAAGAAGATTAAGAAAATAAAACTTGATTTGACTATTTCTAGCATAAAATCCTAGTTTGCACTTTGGCATAATGTGTGAGGATCAAGTAGAAATAGTAATTAGTTGGTCTAGAAATTAACCTGGCAAAATATGTTAGTATGTTTTGTTTGTTGTATAATATTTAAAAACATTGGCAGTAATTTATTGATTGCACCAAAGTAAATGTTTTGAAAAATAACTGACTTTTTCATGTCTCTAATGCTTACTGTCCTTGAAAAGGCAATACAAGAAAGGAAACATTTCAGTAAAGGCACTTTAGTAATATCTGAGACAACACCATTCTCATTTCACTAGGAATTTATTTCGTTCTTGTAGACTTAACATCTCACTGCATGAACAAATAAAATATCATGTGAAAAGAGCTTCAGGCTAGCTACTTCCAAAGGATTCAACCTTCTGAGTGCTATCAATATCATCCATACACCCACACAGTTAGCACTTTTGAATACATTTACTGAAAACCATTAATAAAGCAACAATCTTAGTCTGGTCCTTAACCATGTGTCACAGTGAAATAAGTTCATGTAAATCTGTGAACTGCACGACAATGATCAAATTAACAGTCATTTCAAGAAAAAATGCCCCTCAGGCTGAAAAATAATTAGTAGTCTCTCACTATCTTTTCCTCCTAATAAAAATCATGATATTATTGTTGACTGTGCTAATAAAACACCTCCCGTGACCCTGATGTAGCTTGATGTAAAATGTAAGGACTGTTCTATTGTGCAGTCTCACACATGTTTTATTGAACATTTCCATTTGGCTCTTTATCTGGGAACACAAGGGCCCATAGACGCTGAAGAATTTTTTGTCACAGTCTAATGCAACTCTCACTTGTTTATTGCTCTTTAATAATAAAACCCCTCTTTGAAAGTCATTATCTTTGAAATTTGACTTTTCATGTATAAATGGAATATTCAGAGATTTAGCAGTGAACAGGAACGTGAGCAAAGGACAGAAAAAGCAAACATGGAAAATCCATTTGATACACAAAGTGGTCTAAGAATGGTAGATTTCTTGCCATCAATGTCAAACCTTTGATTTTTAGTTTTAGAAAAAATTTATATTTAAAAATTGCATGGGGCATAGATACTAAGCATATTTTAATTTTCCTTACTTATATTTATTGCACTACTTTCCAATGTTATTGTATGAAAGTATTTTGGTGTATAAAGGATAGAATGAAGTAAAAGTAAACTCAGTTGTTTATCAATAATATGATAGGGCTTCACAGTGATGTGGATGATGACTTAATATTGGCTATTGATGTTTATGATCTATAACTTAAGGATGAGATTAATTTATCAAATTAGTTTTAAAAAGCATAACATGTGGCTGGAGAGAAAGGACAGGCAGGGTACTTGCCTTGCACACAGCCAAGCCATGTTTCATCTCTGGCACCTTGTCTCCTAAGCACCACCAGAAGTGATTCATTACTGAGTCCAAAGCCAGGAGTATGTCCTGAGGACAGCTACTTGAAGAACCCAAAGAAAACAAAAACAATTTTCAAACAAATAGAAAGCAAAACAAAACACAACACACAAAACTCAGGAACCTGAAAAAGTGAGCAAACTACTGAAGTATGTGAATCAGATGGTTGACCAACACCCATAAATTGATACTTCACTTCAGGAGAAAACTGGTTTTAGGGATCAACGCACAATTATGTGAAGACCTTGAGCACAGAAAGATTAGCAAAGCATTCCCACCACCCCCGCCTTGAACTAGTTTGAAGTTCAGGTTCAGTGAGGGAAAAATTCATGACTATAAATAATTACAAGTCTAGATATGGTGAGTTATTTTAGCGATCATTTTCCCTAGGGAAGATTATTGTTATTACATTTGGTAAATTCTTAGAATTAGACTTTGAGGTAATGAATCATACACATATTCCTAAAGGGAAATCTGAAAGATCAAGAATACTATCACTACTATTAGGATAATGTCATAAAAGAAATTTTGGGGCGGGAAAGTATTATAGCCCTAATACCATTTTGTAGTCCATTCTGCCCCTTGGAGTCTATCATTACAAAGAGAGACAAAAGAAAAACTTCTGTTCAGAAAAATTCTTGTATTTAAAAGACAGTGTAATTTAAGACATAAAGATTAAATAATATACTCAAAAATGGTTCTTAAAGGTAGTTCTTATAAATTAAATTAGTTTAGTTTAGATATTTATAAACGTAAATTATTTCTAACAATAATTTTTGGGATGGATATTTATTAATCAAAAGGCACAATGAATAAAAACCCTTTAGTTTATAAAAATTATCAATGTGTCTTAAAAAATATTTGACCCATGTTACCAAATTTTGAACAAATAAAGATAGCTGATGTGAAAAATACAATTGCTCCTTAATTATTTAAGTTTTGTTTTTAATATAATCTTGATGAACCAGCGTTTAAAAAAGTTAGATCTATGCTAATATGTAGCTTTGTTGTGTTGTCTATTTGACAAATTATCACCAACTTCGGTGACTTAGTGAAACATTTTATTATCATCTCAAATTTCTACAGATTGAATGGTCTCAACTGTGACTTTTCATTTTAGGTTTCTTATGGGGTGCAAGCAAATGGTCATTTCAGTTTGTCAAGCCCAATCTGATAGTTTTGTTGGGATTGACATCCAAGATGTTGTTTAGTTCATACTGGAAAATATATGGGAATACAGGTAGGGTGTTCATCAGAGAACACTTGAATGTGGTCTCTCATAGTCACTCTCATATGGTCTCCCTTCACATAGTCACGTAATGCAACTTATTAGAGAAAGAACTATAAGTACCAAGAAATGTACGAAGAAATTCAGCTATATTTCAGAAGGGAGAACTGTAAAGTTTCTATGACCTAGCATGGGCATCTCAGGGCATCATTTCATTCACAGAAAAGATCAATCCACTGAAGTTAGGAAAGAATTAAGAGGAAAGGAACTAGGTTAAACCTTTTAATGTAGGAAGCAGTGCATTTATCAAGAGGGAAAGGAATTGACAGTATTTAGTCTTAATTTTCATAGCTTCTCTTAGTTCTCTTGTTAGAGATATAAACATTTCTAAATATTGAAGTGAACTATTTCTATGAAAGTACTTTTTATTCTGATGTAAAGACCAACACCACCCCAACCCTTTGTAAATGTTGTTGTTGTTAAAGCAAAGTTAATGTAGTAAAATACGTAGGTGAACTTTAAATGGAACTTTAAGATCTTTTATTGAAACTTTATTCTTGTCTTATGTAAATCAATGAATCAATACATTTTCTATCTAAAATAGATAGAAATTGCTGTTTTTTCAATTATATCACCATGGAACAAATACTAATCAATTTGGGGTATGATATTCAAAAGGTTGTGTTTTTGGTCTTAAAATGCACAATTAGCAATGAGATTATATCCCTGCTGATGGATTTGGCCTCTCTTCTTACCTATGCTGCTTTATAAAAGATTAACAAATGATAAAAATGTAGATAATGGTGATGGAAGAATGGAAGTAGAACAAAGTTAAGATGCAGCAGAATCCACAAATCTTGGTCATACAGTGTTCCAGCACCCATCCCTCCACCAGTGCCCATCTCCCACCACCAAAGTCCCCAGCTCCCTCCCCTCCCCCAAGCCCGCCTCCATGGCAGGTTCTTTATTTCTTTCCCTTTCTCTCTCTTTTTCTCTTTCCTTCCCTTCCAGACTATGGATTACAGAACATACATTAAAGGGTTGTCATGTGTATCTTTTTGCCTTCCAGAACCATATTTAACCAGAAAGAGGGGGCCTTAGAACAGTCACAGTCTGGGAAAAATTGAAAAAGAAAGAACAAAACTATAGATGTAGGGCATAGAGAAGAGAGAATAATGTCACAGAGGTCATGGAACCAGCGGCTGGGATGAGGCACACAGTGGCTGGAGATGATGTGTGAGAAATACATTGACAAGTGATGAACAATGAGATACATGGAGAGACGGGAGAGGTGACCCCTTCCCTCCCTCGTGTTCCCACCCCTGCTGCTGAATAGCCTTTTGGGTTTGTATAGAGCCTGAGGAAGACCGTGAAAGAATAGATGAGAACATTTATGCTGCTGGCTTCATGGCACTCTGATTTTTTTCTCTTTCCACTGTTTGAAAACAAAACAGCATGCTCGTAGCAAAATTAGTTAACTTAAAAGTTCAGTATCCTCTAAGAAAATGTAATTTAACAAATGAAACAAACTAATTCCTAATTATATAGTGGGAAGTTTCTATCCCAGAATTATTATTGAGGCTCAATCTTAAAATAGGAAAAATAGTATAAGTAGCAGCTACGTTATATGATTCATTAGCAATATATAAATGTTTTTAAATGGAATTAATATTTCTTTTAAGAAAATATTCTCACAAAAAAAGTTACAAAACAGGGTAAAATGTGTCAAATCTCATTTGTTACGCTACTATTGTTTGCAACGAACTGATGTATATATACATATATATGATAGCCAGAAGATATATATATATTATGAAGCTTAAATTTCAGCGAAACCTAATTTTAAAAAAACAAACAAATAAACTGAAAATATAGGAACATTCAGTCATTTTTTTTAATAAACTGGTTTTATCTTTTGGAGATTAAATAGTCTCAATTTGCTAATAGTGTTGTACATTTAATACACAGGAGAAAATTAGGAAGATACTAAACTTAAATATTCTTTACTTATAGTTCTTATCTATGCATACAATTATATGAATCCTAGACTATAATTAATAATAATTCATAACTATTTTATGATCCATATTTTTCCATAAAATGCAAAAGTAATTAAGCCAACTTGAAACAATTACAGAGATATACTAGTCAATAATGGACTTCCCCAAAAGTTCTACTAGACCCTTAGGAGATGAAAACAAAATGCCTATATAGCAGTAATATCATTCTACATGTTACATTTATTCCTCCAAGCCAGCCAAGCTCAAATTAATTGTACTGACTAAACTTTTCTTCTTGGAGAAAATTAAAGATATGCTGTTGTCAACACTTGAGCACAACCTTGCCGACACTTAAACGCAGAGAAGGGTGTGACATCCTGCCCCGGCTGCCTTGCGCTAATTAATCACTCTGGTATTTAGGACCATTCAAGCAGACAAATTAATGGGGAATAATTAGTGTATCTTTGTTCCAGCTCAGCTTTGCACACCAGACACTCTCGGGGAGAGAGGGAGTTTGCAGAGCGAACCATTAGCACGTGCATAGCTTCACTTCTGTTCAGCAAGTTCTTCAGAGATTAAGAGAAAGGCCAAATTAGCAGACGTGTGACTGGGGTTAGGACACCCTTCTGGAAAGAAAGGCCTCTGTTTGGGTATCAGCTTTCAGAAGCAAATTGTTAATCCAGATACTGAATTTCATGAACACAATTAAACCTCAGGAAAAAGGTGATTTCAGAGTCCAAAACACACTTTTAAAAGGAATAGTGAACATATCATTTTTATTCACATTGTTTACATTTATTTATATGTCACAGACATATGTACAATTATCAGAAATGTTATATTCTTTTTATTATTACTGTAATTTTTATCAAAGATGGGTTTTTATGAAAAAAAATTCATGTTTATAAAATTTTTGATTAAATAGTGTAGACCATTTAACCTCTCTGCAGTTAGTGAGACTCTGTAGATACTCCTACGGCCATAAAACTTAATTTGTTTTTCTGATAGAAATCATGAAGTAGAAAATCCAGAGTCTCCACACACAGTCACTGGCATAAGTATTGATTAAACTCTGTCCCCTTTTACACTAGTCGCTGATTTCCATGTGCACACGGGCTGAGTTTAACCAAGATTCTTTTTGAAAGATATTTGAAAACTAAAAAGAATAAGAGCAGACAGTTACTGACTGAGAAAAAGTCATGATTTGCTGTGCATACTATATATGAAAAACAGCTGACTCATAAGAGCTCAAATTCTCCTGGATTAAACTCAAATTCTCTTGGACTAAAGTTTTTTTTTTTCTTAATATGGAGTTTACTCCCCTCATCACACGTAACTATCAATTTTCCCACAAGTAATACTTTGAACTTTGATAATAAATTATTTTTATATCAATGTTTTTTCTGAGATTCTTTTATTGGGTAGTTATTGTGTAAAGAATTTACCTAAATGTACCCCCTCAAAAACATGTCGGTAGATAAATTCAGTTTCGTACATTTTAATTCCATAAGCACAGGTCATTTTTAACAACTAAATATTATCTGTTCATGTAAGGGAAGAGTTTGGTCACTTCAAGTACTGTTTCTGTTGTCTATTTTCTGCCACTCACTGCATAATTCTCTGGCTCTGTCCCCTAATAGTTAAGCAAGAAATGTGGCTACACTAGTTCAGAGAACATGCCTTCCAATTCCATACCCATTTTAGAAAGGTTTACTCTTCGAGTAAAGGTACAGCATAAAAGAGTAGGCCTGAGAGGGTCAGATGCTGATATTAAAGTGAGACCACACAGTCAGAAAAGGAGATCACGTGCTATATGAGGTTATCCATCCTTTTGTAAAGAAAATGTCACCACACGTACAACAGAGCTGAAATAAGTGTAGGGCATCTGTGATTCAGTTTAGCTTTGTTAAAGTGTATCACCTAATAATAGTGCAAAAGAGAAAACTCCCCATTGGAGATGCACCACGATTTGAAATATTGTTTTCACCACATCCAGCTTATATAAAAACATGCTATTGTTAGGCGTAATGCTCTTGAATTTGTAGTGGTCGAGAGGGAGAGGCGGAAAAGCCAATCACAAAACCACATATTCTTGCAATTTTGTAAAGGCGAGAAATGAAAATCTCTCCAGTCTCCTCTGAGATACTAAATTACTGCCTACGATAAGCCCAGATGCTATTAGAAAGGCTTCCATCCTGGGAGTGGGTCCTCCTAGATCTTTGAAGGTGCCTAATCCTCATTAAAGGCAGACCCTGGGCGTAGGAGGGGCTGCGCTGGCATCAAGGCACCTGGCGATGACTAAAAGCGCTGGCCCCATGTGTGGCTGCCGCTGAGCAGCAGAATGTAATTTAGTCGCACCAGCGGGAGCAGGGGTCAATGATTTTATATTAATGGGGATCACGACAGTTCTAAGCTGTGGCGTGCTTTGAAATAAGTGTTGTACAAGGCAGCAAAGAGAGCTGGGCTGAGGAAATGAGCTGTGTCACTGTCTCCTCAGGCCTCGCAGCAAACACAGGCATGTTTCTAGTTGCTAAGGCTCTCAGTCCTCATAATATTTTATAAACAACCATTACCTCTTTCCTTTCAAAATTCAAACTTCTGGACTAATTTTGCCAAGAAAGGGGTCAGTAAAAATGAGAGAACTCCTTTCGAATCCAAGTAGAGTTTAAGTGTGTGGCCAATCAATGAACTATTCTTTGGCTGATCAGATATGAAAGCTGGCTTATGCAACTAAGCCTAGGAATGGTAAGATATCTGTTGTGATGCATTAGAAGATGCCATATCCTTCTTATTTAACCTGCTTACAAAGTGTGAAAGTAAAACGAAGGAAAGAAGAGGGAGTTAGAGGACATGATTTTAAATTATGGATAGTATTTCTTCGCAGTTAAAAGCACAAATGATCACAAATCATGCAAAATTTGTCAAAAGTATAAAACTGCTTTCAAATTCATTTTTCAGATGTACCAGTAAGCTCCACATTACATTTTCAGAGGACTAATTTAATTATTTTTCCAATAATAAATTGGAAAAAAGAAGTAAATTATTTATTAGAATTTTAGGAGTAAGTAAAAGGAAGAATTTATGAAGATCTCAGGGATGGTCTGAGGTGCACCTTATAAGAAAAAATATACAAATATTACAAAGAAAGAACTTTAAATTTCAAAATTTATTTTGAAGCAAGGTCACACTTTCCAGAGCTAACAGGACTAAATGTACAAGTTGTTCCAAATATAATTGACTAGGAAAAGGTCATTTTGTAGATAACAATTACCCAAGAATTAAAAATAAAGCTAGTAATAAAAACTGTGACATGCAACTCATAAAACTACAAATCTGGTCCAATAAATTTCTGCTTGATGAAAATATTTCAAAAATTTCCCATGCACAAGAAAACTACTGGGTGGTCATAGGAAGAACGGAGCAATTGTTGTAGAACATTTTGGTATCATGACTATTGAATCAACACTTTCTGTTCAACAAAATCCAGTCTTGATTAGTCTTTCAGAGAGCTACAGATTGCAAGGACTATTTGTGAAGTTTCTGCTATCAGAATGTTCTATGCAAAAGCTCACATGCCTTAGAGTCAGACAGGTATGTAAATATATCTTAGAAACAACATGTCTATAGTGTTTTTGATTAATTAATTCATTGATTAATTAATTTTGCTTTTTGGGACAAACACTGCAACGTTCAAGGGTTACTCCTGGCTCTGAACTCAGGTTTTAATTCTGGTAGTGCTCAGGGGACCATACGGAATGCCAGGGATTGAACACTGATCGATTGCATTCAAGGCAAACGCCATACTTGCTGTGCTATCACTCCAGCCTCCTATAAGTGTTTTTATATTCCTGAGGAACATTACCATTTTAAAGGTACTGAGATGTAGATAAACATTCTTTATTTACTTTAAATAACTATATACCTATCTGGTTTTATTATAATATTTTCCACCCACATCCATGTACTTTTAAGATCCTCTTTTATGAAACATAGATTGCAAATAGTAGATCAAAGTTCACTGATCTGGTGAGTTGTCATGCAGTAGTATTAGTAGGTGAAATCTCCATCCTAAAGTAATTTTCTTACACATAGAAAAAAAATTTTTAATTTTATTTTATTACACCACTGTAAGATATAAAATTACAAAGATGTTCATGATTAGGTATCAGTCATACAGCATTCCAGCATCCATCCCTCCACCAGCACACATTTCCTACAACCAATGTCCCTAACACTTTTTCTTCTCCACTTCCTCTTCTTCTTCCTCCTCCTCTTCCTCTTCTTCTTATTTTCTTCTTATTATTCTCAGGTTTTAGGTCGTTCATCATGCTAACTTCTCAACCTAGGTATACATAACTGCTACATTCAGAGATGTATGTTCCATTGAGAGTGAATGGGGCCTCTGAAACTTGTTCATTTTTCATAAACATAGTTTTCTTTATATTCAGCTGTAGACCTATCTTTCCACATTCTCAGTCGAAGTCAGACAGCTTTTGTGCCACTTGGCTAATGTTTGGTGTTATTAGAACAATGTCATCAGCGAAGCAGAGGTGGTGTAGTTGCCGACCATCTACCTTCACTCCCATTCCTTCCCATTCTAATTGTCACATGATGTTCTCGAGGGTGGCGCTGAAGAGTTTTGGTGAAATGGTATGACCCTGTCGAACCACTCTTTTGACATCATTGATCACTTCCTTGTAGAATGGCGAGATTCTGGTGGTGAATCCGTAATACAGCTCACGAAGGACCTTGATGTATTGGGTTTGAACACCCCGTTTGGCTAGGGCTTCGATGACTGCTTCAGTCTACATAGAATCAAAGGCTTTCTGTAAATAAATGAATGTGAGACAGTGCGGCATCTTGTACTCCCTACAGACCTCAATGAGCTTGGTTACTGAGTGGACATGTGTTGCAGGACACCTAAAAGCCTAAGCCTCTGCATCTGCCCTGGATTGCCTCCTGCAGGTGACTTCATAGATAAGGGGTAGTATGAATGTGGCAGTCTTATCTGACCATGTATTCTGTACTGGCTGGTATAAATATTCTCTCATGCTACCACAATCATCGTGGGACTAGCTAGATCTTACCAGCATATTTCCCTGGCCACGTTGGATCATTAAGTAATTAGACCAGAGAGAAATGCTGTTTGCCTCCAAGCAAGCAAGCATGGCTCCCTGATAACTCAAAGGCAACTAAAATACAAAACTACCGTGAAGTAGACAAGACTCTTGTGAAAGCTTGGAGAAAATATTTAACTGGCATTATTATTAGTCTTTGGTACAGAGACATGCCATCTCAGAAACCCCCTTCTCTACCCTATAAAGGCAATTCCGGGCAGATCTTGGCTCAAGATATTAGGTGATGTGCTGGGAGAAATTACCTGAGGGCATTTGATCCTTCCTGCCAGGGGAAGTTACATTTAGCTTATAGCTTTTCCCAGCTCTGCTAGGGGCTTTTAATTAGCTCTGGGTCCTTGTAAACAACCAGATGGTCTCCTGAAGTTGCTACATTTCTATAAAGCTATTTTCTTGTTTTCATCTCTAGATAGCCCAGCCCAGAATGGGCTGGACTGGGGGGTTTGGGGGGGATTTCCTAGCTATAAAATAAGCTGTAAGAAGAAAGAATCTCCCTTTTTCCCCCCTTTTGCCATTTTGGCTTCCCTTGGTGTTTTGCTTCTCCGTCCTCTCCATTCTCTGTTGGGCCTCAACACGTGGTGGCAGCCATCTTGGCTTACACCTGGCTGGGGCCTAGCTGGGAACCCAGAGTCCGGATGTTTTCCCTGCTCTTGGATTGTATATTGGATCCTGTGATAGTAAAGCCCTTTTAAAACTGCATCAGATTCCTGAGTCTTCATCCATTCCCCACCGGCTCGGAGGTAGAAGGGAACTCGCTTCCCGACACTGTTGGGGACCCCGGCGGTGCTCCCTGCCATCTGGCATCCCTGGGTAGGCACGACAAACATCGTCTGGCCTGATCACCATCTAACAGAGATCATCTGCCTCCGAACCTTGAGTAAAATGATGGATATCTCGTGGTATAGATACATTGTATCTTTTAGTGGGTCAGAACCATACATAGCCCAGTTAATGAAGTTCCTTTTTGAGAACTACTTTATCCTTTTTACAAATCTTCTGAGTCCTTACGATTCTTAAACTGTCCCTCTGCATGAGGGCAATGTTTTAGAGAGAGGGAGGAACGTAATAGATTGAATGCAACCTTAAGGGATGAGGTTTGCTCAGAGATGAAAGAAATGAGTGAGAATCATAAAATTACAGATAGACTGGTCTTAAAGCTTGAGGACAAACTTATTAAACAGAGTTTAAAATTTGAAAAGAAATTAGAAGAACAGGATTTAAAATTAGAAGAAAAAATTAGAAAAACAGGAGAGTAAAATTATTAAAACTGGATTCAAAATTTGAGGCAAAATTAGAAGAACAGGAAAGCAAAATTATTAAACATGATTTAAAATTTGAAGTAAAGTTTGAAGAGCAGAAGAAGGATATCAGTAATTTAAGCACCAACTTAGAGGGAGAAATTGACAAACAGAGAGTTAGAATTGAGGGACAGAAAGAAGAGGTCTGGAAGTTAGATATAAGATTGAAAGAACAAAAAAGAAGAAATATATAGGAAACTTGGGAACTTAAACCAAGAAATGGATGAGTTACGCAGGGAGATTTCTGATTTCATAGCTTACCTATCAGGGAATAGAGCATACCCGATTCTGAGGCTTGACCCAACTAAAAGCCGTTCGCAAACACGCCCTAAGGCTGTAGACTTGAAAAAAGGTGTATACATATCTGGCGAAAAAATCTAAAAAGAGTTCTAAAAAGAGTTCTAATATGGCTGACAACTTAGAGGAGGAACAGGGAAGCCCAAAGGAGGGAGGCATTCAAACTGAAAATCTCCCCTGAGTTAATACCTTCCAAGGGAAGATGCTCCTCTGACAGATACTACAAGTTCTGACGGGGAAGAATGGGAGGAACAGGTTAGCTCATGCAGGTCCCAAGAGCCTTGTGGTTCCTCTGGTGGTCAATCTAATAATAGTCAAAGAGCAAAGCCCAGCAATCTTTCTCATGACCAATCTAAAAATAAAGTAAAACCAATTTATGAAGAATTTATGAAGTCAGCCCCAGGCTTGTCAATAGCCCCATTCAGGAAGGCTTGCGACAAGTTTGGAATAACAAGTCCTTATTCTCTAAAATATTTAGCTGATTGGAGCCGAAGAAGAGAGTGGGTATTGTCAGACTTTGAAATGGTAGCTCGTACTTGTCTGAATGATTCACAGTTCGTACAATGGCAAATGTGGTGCAGATGGGGTTAACATGAATATTGACACTTTAAGAGAATCTGGCCATAATGTAACTCTTGCCATGCAGAGAGGTGAAGGTGAATGGCAAGAGAAAGAAAAACAAGCAACATTACCTGAAACTGTTTTACAATTTGTTCGGGATACAGCATTAAAAGCATGGGAAAGAGTAGATGCCCACCCAGAATATCTAGGTAGCTGTACAAAAATTTACCAGGGTCCTAATGAACCGTACTTTGATTTTATAGGGAGATTAGGTCAGATAATCCACAGACAGGTTCAAGACCCATCAGCTCAACAAACCCTAAAACGAATCTTAGCATATGAGAACGCTAATAAAAATTGCCGAGCAATACTATATAGTATTAAGGAAAAGGAAGACCTCATGGGATATCTAAAGGCCTGTAGAAATGTCAGTTCAGCCTCCCATGGTACACAGAATGCTATAGAGGCTTACCCCATACAGCAGGAGGATCAGGATAGGGGTGAAATGTCGAACAGCTTCAGGGAGAGAAACTATAATCCTCGAAGAATAAACAATGATCAGAGAAACTATACTAATAATTGCAACTCCACTGCTTGGAAGGCCCCACCTGTACCATGTCCAAGGTGCAGAAAGGGAAAACATTGGGCCAGAGACTGTCGGTCTCGGAGACTAAGTCAGCCCCAGGCTTCATCTGGACAAATAACCTGCTTTAACTGCGGAGGGAAGGGGCACACCCGTAGAGAATGCCCATCTTCTAGAACTATCAATACAAGGCAACATCCTAATAAACCCTTTATGGGAAATGTTACATGGACCCCCTCCCAGGTTCCACAAGCTCTGCAGGCTCAAATAACATCTATGCATCCCCCAAATGCGGGAAACTGGGTGGGGAGCCAGCCCCAGGCCCAGCTGAATCCAGGGGCACTCTCATTCATTCCACCTGCCCAGTATCCTCCGAATCAGAATCCACAGAATTACAATCAATAAATACTCTCTGGGCTACCCCATCAGGCAATGGCAGTCTCGATATTCTCTGCCCTAAGACTGTCACAATATACCCAAGCCAAGATCCTTACATGCTAAAAACAGTGATGAAAGGACCTGCTCCCCATCTAGTATGGGTTTAATTCAGGGAGTGATTGGCTGAAATTTAAGGGAATTAAGGTGCATTTCGGACTTCTGGATCCTGAATCTCATGGAGAGATTATACTGTCAATCTCTGTGCCAACTAAGTGGACTTTTAAAAAGGGGGGGAACCGCTTGCTAAACTATTACTATTTTTTAAGGATCGGTCTAGTCAGTCCGAACACCCTAGAATTGGTGGCTTAAACAGTACCAACCCTTCTGCCAACTTCATTGTTGGTTATACAGCCACACAGAACCAAGCCCACCAGCCACCTGCTAACTATCTAGTTGGGTACACTACCAGAATTTCGCAGGCCAAGCGGCCAATTATACCCATCGAAATTTATAAAAGGAAATTGAAAGGCATGTTGGATACAGGGGCAGACATATCCATAATCTCCACCAAGTACTTTGCCCTCTAACTGGGCCCTAAAGAAAGTGTCCCATAGCCTGAGCAGGGTAGGCAATATCTCCTCTTCCCTTCTCCAACAGAGTATGAGATGGCTGCCATGTATTGGCCCTGAAGGGAATGTAGCCATGGTCAAGCCTTATATAGCCCTTATGCCTATATCTTTATAGGGTCGAGACATGCTGGAGCAATGGGTGGCAGTAATTCACATACCTCATCCAATTCCCCATCGGGCAACTGTTCCAGCTCTCCATAATAAGCCTAACACAGGGAGTAACCCTTTTTTATTGGGGCCACTGTGGTTAAGCGCCCAACACCTATCCGTATTCAGTGGAAGTCTGACAAACCTATATGGACAACACAGTGGCCCCTCAATATCAAAAAGTTAGAGGCGCTAACAAATCTAGTGGAAGAACAGCTGAATTTAGGACATATTGAAGAAACGTTTTCAGAATGGAATTCTCCTGTTTTTGTGATACAGAAAAAATCAGGCAAATGGTGTTTGCTGATTGACTTAAGGAATGTAAATTCTACTATAGTCCCCATGGGAGCCCTGCAACCTGGGCTCCCCTCTCCAGCAGCTATCCCTAAAGATTGGCCACTAATTATCATAGATTTAAAAGACTGCTTTTACAGCATACCTATCCACCCAGATGATCGGAAAAGGTTTGCATTTTCGGTCCCTTCTATTAATCATAAAGTCCCTTTACGTAGGTTCAATGGACAGTATTGCCCCAAGGGATGACTAATTCACCTACAATGTGTCAACACTTTGTTGATGAGGTTTTGTGACCCATTCATGCTAAATTTCCTGGTGCATACATCATCCACTACATGGATGATATCCTGCTAGCTTGTGATAATTCCAGAGATCTCCAGAATTTATATAATGATGTAATGGCATTTTTGCCAGAGGCTCGTTTACAAGTAGCTACAGAAAAAATCCAGATGCAGCCTCCATATGAATATTTGGGCTATGCCCTTGACCGCACTACAGTGCGCCCTCAAAAAATTTCCATTAGTAAAAAAAGGATCAAAACCTTGAATGATTTTCAAAAACTGATGGGAGATATCAACTGGGTGCACCCATCCCTTGGGATTCCTAACTGTGAGCTCAGTAACTTGTTCCACACCCTTGAAGGTGATCCTTCTTTAAATAGCCCAAGGCAGCTAACTCCTAAAGCTCAGAAGGAATTAGACTTTTTCATGGATCGGCTTCACAAAATCTTACCTCTCCAGATTTAATCCCGGAGAAAAGGTATGGTTCTTGGTCTTCAACACTCCCGAGTCTCCAACTGCTGCTATAGCCCAATTATCTGGACCGTTAGAATGGGCTTACTTACATAACAAGCAGAATCGTACTGCTACACCTTACCTTGAGATGATAGCTAACCTTATAATTAAGGGAAGATCAAGAACCCAAGTATTACTTGGACATGAGCCCCATGTAATTGTACTACCTGACCCTAAAAAAAGAAATTGAGGCTGTTTTACCACTCAGTGAAATCCTTCAGAGAGTTTTAGCAGATTTCTCAGGAGAAATATCTTATCATTACCCAGCTGGAAAAACCTGGGAATTTCTGAAAAGGACACCTTTTGTAATTTCCACCATTGTCCGCTCCTCTCCCATTCCTGGTGCTCCAGTGTATTATATTGATGTTTCCTCATCAGGAAGGGGTGGAATTACAGGTCCTTCATTGACCACTACTGTGTATACAAATTATAAATCTGCCCAACAAGTGGAACTCCCCCACTCTGATACATTTACTATCCCATGTATCTGGCCCATGTAATGTGGTGAGTGATTCTGCATATGTAGTTGGTTTATTTCCTGGAATTGTCACTGTTTCTTTAAATGCCCATAATCCTATAATTTGGGAGCTGCTCCATAAACTACAAGATCTCCTCCAAAAAAGAACATTCCCTATATACATCTCCCACATCCGTTCTCACAGCCGACTCCCGGGCCGATGGTTAGAGGAAATGAAGCAGCAGATCTCTTGCAGCACCAGTATTTTAAATCAGCTGAGGAAGAGCACCAGACTTTACATACAAATGCCCGCCGCCTTCATGTACACCAGGGCATCCCATGGAGACAAGCTAGACAAATTGTCCGCAACTCTTCTGACTGTGCTCCTTTACATTGTACATCTCTTGTGCGCAGGAGCAAATCCTCGAGGTTTACAGACAAACCAATTGTGGCAGATGGATATAACTCATGCCAACTTATTTCCCAACAAACCTTTCCTTCATGTGGTCATTGATACATGTTCTCGGTTCATATGGGCTGTTCCTATGACGTCTGAAAGAGCTAAATCTGTTTGTTCATTTTTACTCCAGTGCTTCTCCGTCATGGGTGTTCCCCATACCATAAAAACAGATAACGGTCCTGCTTACACCAGCAAAACCTTCAAATCCTTTTGCAAGGAATGGCAGATCAAACATATTACAGGAATTCCATATAATCCACAAGGACAAGGAATTGTTGATCGTGCTCACAGAACACTTAAAACTTGGTTACTAAAGCAACAAAAAAACAAGTATGCCTCCAATGGATTCTTTATCTTTAACATTATTCACCTTAAAATTCTTAAATATACCTCAAGGAGATCCCTATACTGTGGCTGAACGACACTTTCAAGAAGATATGCAAACTCAAAAAACAGTCAATTCGGCCTATCTGGGTGAAAATTGATGATAAATGGATTGCAGTTCACCTCCTCATTCGGGAAGAGGTTATGCTTTCATTTCTACAGATGATAACCCTGCCAAGATACTCTGGGTTCCTCTGCGACTTGTTAAGACTAGAATTCTCCAAGAATCAGAAAACAACTAATTCTTTCAATATAAAGTCTTAAATTTTAAATTGCAAGTTGTTGTTTAAACCTCCTGGATTGGTTCATTTTAATAATGATCTTGTTTTGCAGCCTGTTAATCATGGTTTATGTCTAATATCTTGCCTTACAGCCTAAATGCTTTCTTCCTTAAAAAAAAAGTGGAAAAATGGATGGACTCCGAGCATAGTGCTCAATGTCAAAAAGTTTTAAGGATTAATGTTAGAGTTTCCTTTTTAATGTTTTTGCTCACAGGTATTTGCAGAAAAAAAAACTTGGATGCTGCAGATTCCTTCTATGATGCTCATGGCTTTGGACTCTGATCACAGTGCTCATTACAAAAAAGCTTGCTAAATCAATGAAAAAGTTTTTTTCTAATGATCTATTCACAGGAAAAGACACATCCTCACCATTACTTGCCGGCTTTATATTCATGAAGCGCTTGATTCGTTACCATTTATCACCCTAGATGGGTCATATATGCAGCTGTAATATATTGATCTATCAGATGTGTGTGTGCGTTGTGTGCGTGTGGTGGCCACCATTATGTTTGTGATTAATGTTGTGTCTATGTTTATGTCTCAACTATTCTCAATTTCTGACCACTACAAACTTCTATTAAATTCATCAGCTCTGCTGACCTACTAGACTCATCAATTTTGAATTCATCAATTCTCATACTTCCCTGCTCCACCCGTTTTGGAGCTTCTTTATGTTCTTCTCTCCATCCCAGACTTGAATTCCTGCCAAAGCCTTAAAATCTCAATTCGTGATTAATTTCAAAAAGTGTTTTTGTCTCGCCTAAAATTAAGCTACAGGTACAGTTACTGGTGCCAATGTTCCCTTGCTGAAGAAGCCTTGCAAGATGCCTGTACCACTGATCCAGACACCTGTTCCAGTGCTCGAGACTCTTGTTCCAGTGTTCCTGAGACCCGATCCAGTGTTCCCAACAATTCCAACGAGTTCCTGATGGCTGCTCTCCAGAGACTCATACTCATATGATTACCGCTATTGCTGTTCCAGAAGTAGCCCCACAGACTTTCTTCCAAACACCTGACTTTACATAAAATATGGCAAATTGACTCTCACAAATTATGGACAGTGCAAACTATAGTCTGTTATAATCAGACAGCTAGAAACACTTTGTCATGAACTTTGCTTTGGGTCCAAACACAAGTTAGGATCCTAAAGTAACATGTATTATCATTTTGTAATTGGAATTGTTTTTTCTTTTCTTAATTTTCTATATGTTACTGAATATTTTGTACTTTTCAATTTTTTATAGTAAACTAATCAGGGAAAGTTGTTGCAGGACACTGAAAAGCCAGGCCTCTGCATCTGCCCTGGATTGCCTCCTGCAGGTCACTTCATAGATAGGGGGGTAGTATGAATGTGGCAGTCTTATCTGACCATGTGTTCTGTACTGGCTGGTATAAATATTCTCTCATGCTACCACAATCATTGTGGGGCTAGCTAGATCTTACCAGCATATTTGCCTGGCCACATTGGATCATTAAGTAATTAGACCAGAGAGAAATGCTGTTTGCCTCCAAGCAAGCAAGCATGGCTACCTGATAGCTCAAAGGCAACTAAAATACAAAACTACCGTGAAGTAGACGAGTCTCTTGTGAAGGCTTGGAGAAATATTTAACTGGCATTAGTATTCGTCTTTGGTACAGAGACATGCCATCTCAGAAACCCCCTTCTCTACCCTATAAAGGCAATTCTGGGCAGATCTTGGCTCAAGATATTAGGTGATATGCTGGGAGAAATTACCTGAGGGCATTTGATCCTTCCTGCCAGGGGAAGTTACATTTAGTTTATAGCTTCTCCCAGCTCTGCTTGGAGGCTTTTAATTAGCGCTGGGTCCTTGTAAACAACCAGATGGTCTCCTGAAGTTGCTACATTTCTATAAAGCTATTTTCCTGTTTTAATCTCTAGATAGGGGCTGGGGAGTTTGGGGGATTCCTAGCTATAAAATAAGCTGTAAGAAGAAAAGAATCTCTCTCTTTTTTCCCCCCTTTTGCCATTTTGGCTTCCCTTGGTGTTTTGCTTCTCCGTCCTCTCCATTCTCTGTTGGACTTCAACAGTGGTGGCAGTCATCTTGGCCTACACCTGGCTGGGGCCTAGCTGGGAACCCAGAGTCCAGAGGTTTTCCCTGCTCTTGGATTGTATATTGGGTCCTGTGATAGTAAAGCCCTTTTAAAACTGCATCGGATTCCTGAGTCTTCATCCATTCCCCTGCCGGCTTCGGAGAATTCGCTTCCCGACACTGTTGGGGACCCTGGCGGCGCTCCCGACAGATATGGTCGATTTTGCTGAATCATTTCCGGAAGCCAGCTTGATCACATGGTTGTCCTTCATCTAGTGTTCTGCTAATCCTGTTCAGGATCACCCTGTAAACAGCTTGTAGATGATGGTCTACAAGCAGATGGGGCGATAGTTGCCAATGTCATGAATGTCTCCCTTCTTGTACAGTAGAACTGTCCTGCAGGTTTTCCATGGGAGAGCACCTTGCATTTGTACATGTAGCGTGTGAAGAGCCGAGCTAGTGTATTGATGAATACTGATTTCAGATTCTTCAGTTTTTCGGGTGTGACTTTGTCTGGGCCTGGTGCTGTTCCCTTCTTTACCGACGAGATGGCATGTCAGATTTAAGAAGGGAGAATGTTGGGAATGACATATACATCCTGTGGAATTTGGTATGTGGGCAGGTGGATGTGGCTATCAAAGAGATCTGAGTAGTAGTCATGGATAATTTTCTCCATTGCCTTTCTGGAAGATGTGATAGATCCATCAGGGCGTCGGAGGGCAGTCATCTTGGTCTTATAGTTGGCGAAGGACAGGCTGGCGGTGCGAATTCTTTTCCCGGCTTCTGCTGCATCTTCCAGTATTTCTGCTCTTCTGTCTTTGAGGTATTCTTTTATCACTTCTCTGCACCGTTTAGCAAGCTTGGGCGTTAGCATTTGGTCACCTGAGACTCGCGCCTTGCCACGTGGCGAATGAGCTTGAGAGTTTCTGAAGACAGGCGTCCTTTTGTGTCTTTCCTTCTCTTGGCATTCTTCGCACAATCATGGAGGTGCTGAACCAGTCACTTGTATTCTTCATCGATGTTGTCAATGATGGTATCTTCCTATGTTGCTGCAATGGTGCCAAGGAGTTCCCAGTTGGTGGCCGTTCTGGGAGTTCTCTTCTTAAACTTTGCAGCCGTTTCTCCCCGTTGGGGGAAGTAGAATTTTTTCTCGAAGCAGACGGTGGTCCGATCCTGTTTGTAATTTGGGGACAACAGCAACATTGGTCAGACAAAACCGTCAATTGAAGATGTTGTGGTCATTGGGGCCAGGCGATAGTCCAGCAGGTAGGGCGTTTGCCTTGCGCGTGGCCGGCCTATGGTGGCCCAGGTTCGATCCCTGGCATCCCATATGGTCCCCTGAGCACCACCAAGAGTAATTCCTGAGTGCAGACCCAGGATTAACCCCCTGAGCATCGCCGGGTGCGACCCAAAAAGAAAAAAAAAAGATGATGTGGTCAATTTCATTGTGGAGACTGTCCACCAGAGATTCCCATGTCCAACGTTTCGCTTCAGCCTTCTGGAACTGTGAGGTTCCTATGAATGGTCTTGGAGGACATGATGAACTCAGATAGTCTCTCACCCTGTTCGTTCCATTCTAGGCCATGGGTCCCAATGTGGAGTTCTTCAGCCGATCTTCTTGGTCCTCTCTTGGCATTAAAATTACTGACTATGGTCTTGTAGAAAGTGTGATCTTTTTTATAGAACTCCTCCAGTTCCATGTAGAATTTCTCAATTTCATCTTCTTTGTATGTGAATGTTGATGCGTAGACAATTAAGATAGAAATTGCTGGCAGTGGGCCACATCTCTTCAAGTGTAATCGTCCTATCCTGTTTGTTAGGCATTCAAATGAATCAATGTTGACGACCATGTTTGTGTTGACAAGGACACCAAGGCCACCGATGCCTCTTTCGGTCGCATGTTCCAAGGAACAATTCTTCTCCGGTGTCAAATACAGCATGATGCGACTGATGCCTCATCATCTCAGTCAGACCAATGATGTCGTACTTGACCTTTTTGCGCTTGCACCATCAGATCCTCTATATATGCTTCAGATGCCAGCGTAGGTGCATTGAAAGTACAAACAATCATTTTAGTCCTTCTTCGTTTTGGCAGCCTAGGATGGCTGTGAAATTTTATCAGGCACTGTTTTTTGCCTTTCTTTTCTTTTTCTTTTCTTTTCTTTTTTTTTTTTTTTATTTTTTTGGGTCACACCCGGCAATGCTCAGGGGCTACTCCTGGCTCTGCACTCAGGAATTACTCCTGGCGGTGCTCGGGAGACCATATGGGATGCCGGGTATTGAACCCAGGCTGGCAGAGGCCGGCTGCGTGCAAGGCAAACACCCTACCTGCTGGGCTATCGCTCCAGCCCCATTGTTCATCTTTCTTACTGCTTCCTTTCTTGTGCAGGAGGAAGAGAGCGGCAGGGAATGCCTTCAAAGGCATCGAAGAAATAGCTAAAAGGACAAAGACCTCCAGCTGCAGGCACATCTCTTCAACTACACCATTCTTCCTGCATTAACATACGCCTCAGAGACCTGGGCCCTCCGAAAGTAGGATGAGAATGCTATTGGGTCTCCAAGAGAGGAATCAAAAGAGCTATGCTTGGAATATCACTCCTCACTCAAGTGACAGAAGGAATCCGGAGTTACGACCTCCATTGCTGTTCCAGAATCAGGATGCTGTCTCATTTGCCAAGGCATCGAAAATCAGATGGGCTGGACATGTAATGTGATTTTGAGATGATCGCTGGACTAAAGCAGTTACCGACTGGATCCCACAGGATGTCAAAAGATCATGTGGCCGCCCACCCACAAGATGGTCAGATTTTCTTGTCAAGACCCTGAAGGAACGGTTTGAGGCTCTTCATATTCCTGAATCAACCAGATGCCATTGGGCTACTTTGGCATGTGATAGGGTCCAATGGAAATGTTACTGGCGCCCGCTCAAGCAAATCAATGAATAATGGGATTCAAGTGATCAAGTGAAGTGATCTTCTTCTTCTTCTTCTTCTTCTTCTTCTTCTTCTTCTTCTTCTTCTTCTTCTTCTTCTTCTTCTTTCCTCTTCCTCTTCTTCTTCCTCTTCCTCTTCTTCTTCTCCTTCTTTTCTTCTTTTCTTCTTCTTCTCCTTCTCCTTCTCCTTCTCCTTCTTCTCCTTCTTCTCCTCCTCCTCCTTTCTTTTTCTCCTCTTCCTCCTCTCCCTTCTCCTCCTCCTCCATCTTCTTTGTCTTCTTCATCTTTCTCTTCTTCATCATTGTCATCTTCGTCTTTGTCTTCATCTTCATCATCATCATCATCTTCTCTTCTTCTTCGTCTTCATCTTCTTTTGTCTTCTTCGTCTTCCTCTTCATCTTCTTTGTTGTCCTCTTTGTCTTCTTCGTCTTCTTTCTTCTTCTTCTTCATCATCATTTCTCACTTCTTCTCTTTCTCCTCCTCCTCCCTTCTCCTCCTTTTCCCTCTTCCTCTTCTTCTTCATCTTCTTTTCTGTTTCTCTCTCTCTACCCCTCCCTTCTCTTTCACACTTTATGGCTTGCCCTACATACATTTAGGGGTTATCTTGTACATCTCTTTACCTATATTCAATGCTCAATTCTTGTCTGGCATTAGTAGAACACTTATATATATTTATATCCCACAAACGAATGCAATCATTCCTATATCTGTCCTTTTCCTTCTGACTAATTTCACTCAGCAAGATAATCTCCATGTGCATCCATTTGTAGGCAAACTTCATGACTTCATTTTCCTGAAAGCTACATAGTATTCCATTGTGTAGATGTACCATATTTTCTTTTTTTTGTTCTCGGGCACTCAGGTTGTTTCCAGATTCTTGCTATTGTGAATAGTGCTGCTATGAGTATAGAAGTTCAGATAGTGTTTCTGCTGTGTGTTTTTAGGTCTCCAAGTTATATTACTAGGAGTGGTATTGCTGGGTTAAATGGGAGTTCAATATCAGGTTTTAAGAGGAAGTCCATATTATTTTCCAAAAAGCTGGACCATTCAGCATTACCACCAATAGTGAATGAGAATCTTTTCTTCCTGTATCCACACCAATTTGGTTGTTCTTGCTTTTATGTATTTGTGCAAGACTCTCTGATGTAAGATGATATCTCATTGTTTTTTATTGTAATTCCCTGATGATTAAGAGAACTCTCACATGCCTTTGAAAATGTGGTAGGATTTTTTTTTCTTGTAAAGTTCTACCAGTGTCTTGTATATTTTTTATATTAACCCCTTATTAGTTAGGTATTGAGTAATAATCTATCAGATGGGTATTCATTATTGGGTATCAGATCTTATCAGATGGGTAGATAAATAATCACGGAAAACAATGGGATATTTGCACTGTTAGTTAAATTTAGTTAAGATCTGTGGAATGTATGATATACATTTTATTTTGATATATAAAAATAATGGAGAGATATCTTAAAAGGGCATATTTCTATATGCAAATCTAAGAGAAAGAAATTATCAAACTTTATTTTATTATACTATATTCGGGGTGGAGGATTTGGGGCTTCATACAGTAGTGCTCAGAGATCACTCCTGATGATGTTTGGGGAACTGTATTCTGTGTGGAAGGAACCCATGTCAGCCATGTGATAGGTAAACACTCTACACATTTTATTATCTCATACTCTAGAATTTAGGTTTATTTATTTATTTATCGTATTATATTTGTTTGTTTGTTTGCTTATTTCTTTATTGGCTAGCACAATACCTGACTGCATTCAAAACTAACTCCTGCCTATGTGTTCAGGGATCACTCCTGGCAGGGCTCTGGGATCTTATGTGGAAGCATATGAGATGACAGGATCAAACCGTGGGCAGTGGCATGCAAGACAAACATTTTACAACTGTACTATATACCCAGCCAAAAATTATCTTTTTTTTTTGGCTTTTTGGGTCATATCCGGTGATTCTTAGGGGTCAACCTGACTATGCAGTCAGTATTCACTCCTGGTGATACATGGGAATCATATACGATGCTTGGATTGAACCTGGATCAGCAACGTGCAAAGGCAAATGACTAAATTTTTTTTCTAATTTTTTTATCATCATGAGATAGACAATTACAAAGCTATTCATGATTGGGTTCAGGTCATGCAATGTTGCAACACCCATCCCTCCACCAGTGCATATTTCCTACCACCAATGTCCCCAATTTCCCTCCCCTACCCCACCCGCCTCTATAGTAGGTACTTTTCTTCTCTCTGTCTCTCTTTCTCTCTTCTTTTGTGTTTTGCAGTTTGCGATACAAACATTGAGGGGTTATCATGCATATCCCTTTATCTATTTTCAATATTCAGTCCTAATTTAGTATTGCTGTTTCCAACAATTATTGGAAAATTGATACCTTCTCTATGTTACCTAACCTCTGCCCCAAACACACTTGTGGTAGATTCCAATCCTTAGTAGGTCCTCCATGACCCTTTTTTGCTTAGTTTTGTATATTAGTCTCATAATATTTTCCTTATATCCTGCAGATGAATGCAATTATTCTATATCTGTCCTTTACCTATTGACTAATTCCACTTAGCCTTAACTTTTAATGTCACAAATTGACTAGAGAATGCTCCCATGCTCTTACGTATTTGGAATATGGAATAACTAGGATATTCCATGACTGAAGAGATAATTAAGTCAATGTGGAACTTCCCTCTCATCACAACTCCACCCAGCAGACCAGACTATCACAGCTGCTAGCGCTAGCGTTCATGTGGTTCATCAATAAATGCTTTATTTAGAGGTGACTACAAGAGTATGCCACCCACACAGCAAGCCTGGAAAGCTGTTCGTGTCGTATTTGATATGCCAAATACCAGTAACATTTATATTAGGTCATTCCCATGACCAAATATAACGGTTTGAGGCTCTTTATGTTCCTGGAGCAAGCAGATGTGTTGGGGTTCTACTCTCATGAGACAGGACATATGGAGATATTACTGGTGCCGCTCTAGCAAATAGATGATGAACGGGAAGATAGAGATAGTGATAGTGAATTAAGTCAATGGAAAATGAGGTTAAGGAGATATTCTCTCAAATACAAAATGCAAGTAGTAACAAATATCTCATTTATGAAATAGTTTACATAATCATAACAAGTTATATTTTAATCATTAAATCCTAAATTAAAATTATACAAATAAATCTATGTAAAATAAAATACCATTTAAAAAATAAAATTGGTAATGATGCTACATGATTTTCTTTTGCCTTAGACTTTGATAATTCTTAGTACAGCATTGGAGAAAACAAAGTAGCAGAAGTCAAAAACAGAAAACCATAAATAATTGAGAATTCAAGTCAGCTCTGATTCCTTCTGCTAATAACTAGCCATATAGCTATGTAAAAAAAGACAAACCTATGATTATGCAATATATCTGTTTATTCATTTATATTGAGGTCAGCTACTTCCAAACTATTTTGACAAGTATTTGTTCAATTTAGTGATAGTTGGTATTTATTACCTATGGGTAATAATTTGATGTCTATTATGTTTTGAAACAGTGGTGCTGAATTTGGTCAGGATTCTTTTGTTCTTTATTTTTTAAATTTTTTAATTTTTTAACAATTAGAAAAATGTTCTTGTTTGGATTTTGGCCATACAGTATTCCAGCACCACCCCTCCACCAGTGCCCATTTCCCACCACCAATATCCCCGATTCCCTCCCCCCCTCCCCTCTCCCCTAGCCTGCCTCCGTGGCAGATTCTCCATCTCTTTTCTCTCTCTCTCTCTCTCTCTCTCTCTCTCTGTCTCTACCTTCTCTTACATATTGTGGATTGTAATACATACATGTAGAGATTATCATGTGTATTTTTGCCTGTATTTAATGCTAAGTTCTATGTGGTAATAGACTTTCAACAATTCTTGGCACACTGTTCCCTTCTCTGTCTTACCTAACCTCTGTTCGCACACATTTGTGGTAATTTACACCTTTGACAAGAACTCCTGACCCACGTTTTGCCTGATCTTGGATATTGGTATCATAATATGTATGTACGCATGTGTGTATGTATGTATGGATATATATATATATATATATATATATATATATCATGCAAAAATGCAGTTATTCTATATCTGTCTCTCTCCTTCTGGGTAATTTCACTCAACATGATCCTCTCCATGTCCATCCATTTATAGGCAAATTTCATAACTTCATTTTTCCTAACAGCTGCATAGTATTCCATTATGTAGGTGTACCATACTTTCTTTATCCAGTCATTAATTTCGGGCACTCTGGGTGTTTCCAGATTCTGGCTATTGTGAATAATGCTGTTATGAATATAAAAGTCGGGATGAGGTTTCCGCAGCTTGTTTTTGGCTTCCCAGGATATATTCCCAGGAGTGGTATGGCTGGGTCAAATGGGAGTTCAATTTCTAGTCTTTGGAGGAATGTTCATATTACTGTATCACTGTCTTCCCGTTCATCATCAATTTGCTCAAGCGGGCCCCAGTAACATCTCCATATATCTTGTCTCATGCTAGTAGAGCCCAAGGCATCTGCTTGCTCCAGGAACATAAAGAGCCTCAATCCATTCCCGAATGAGGTCTATAATTGTAATACATACCCTGCAGCAGTCTTTCTTAAATCCAGCTCAGATATGCTGGTCCAGAGACTACGCAGACATGGGGCAGAGCAGCTACTGACTCTCCCTGTGACCAGCTGCTCACAAGGCGCCCGGGACAGATGGTGGGTTCTAGCCCTGGCCCACCACCCCAGCAGAGCCTCGCAACAAGCCAGACGACCCCCTCCTCCATGAGGGCCTCCATTTTCCACATCCAGACTTCTCTCTCGTCAGATCTCCACCCAGCAGACCAGCCTATCAGTGCCCGGCTCACCACGGCCGCCAGCTGCAGCGCAGTTCATCAATAAATGCTGGACTTAGAGATGCCTACAAGAGTATGCTACCTGCACAGCAGAGCCTGGCAAGCTACCCGTGTTGTATTTGATATATATGGCAAATACCAGTAACAATTATAGACCTCATTATAGACCTCAATGTTCATATAGTTTTCGAAAAAGGCTGTACCAGTCAACATTTCCACCAACAATGGATGAGAGTCCCATTTTCCCCACATGCATGCCAGCACTTGTTGTTCTTGCTCTTTTGGATATGTGCCAGTCTCTGTGGTGTTAGATGATATTTTACTGTTGCTTTGATTTGCATCTCACTGATTACTAATGATGATGAGCATTTTTTTCATATGTCTTTTGGCCGTTCGAACTTCTTCCTCATCGAAGTTTCTGTTCATTTCTTCTCCCCATTGTTTTGAACGGGTTGGCTGTTTTCTTCTTGTAAAGTTCTACCGTGCCTGATAGATCCTGGATATTAACCCTTTATCAGGTGGGTATTGGGTGAATATTCTTTCCCATTCTGTGGACTGCCTTTGTATCTTGGTCATTGTTTCTTTTTAAGGTGCAGAAGCTTTTTTAGCTTCGTGTAGTTCCATATATTTATCTTTTCTTCTAGTTGATTTGTTAGTGGTGTTTGTTCTTTGAAGATGTCTTTAGCTTCAATGTTTGGAGTGTTTTTCCTATATTTCTTGGATTCAGGTCTGATATTGAGATCTTTGATCCATTTTGATCTGATTTTTGTTCGTGGTGTTAGACAGAGGATACAAATTCACTTTTTTTTACATGTAGCTGCCCAGTTTTCCCAGCACCACTTGTTGAAGAGGATTTCCTTGCTCCATTTTGTACTTTTTGCTCCTTTTTTGAAGATTAATTGTTCATGTACTTGAGGCTGGTTGTCCGGTACTCAACTCTATTCCATAGGTCCACAGGTCTATTTTTATTCCAATACCATACTGTTTTCATTACCACTGCTTTGTAGTAGAGTTTGAAGTTGGGAAAGGTGATGCCACCCATCTCCTTTTCCCCCAAGGATTGCTTTAGCTATTTGTGGGGGTTTATTATTCCATACAAATTTCAGAAGTGTTGGTCAATTTCTTTGAAGAATGCCATGGGTATCCTTATAGGGATGTATTCTTTATTTTTAAGACCCCAATTTTTGACTTGTTGCTATATTTTATGACAATTTTATAAGAGAAAAGCATGCAACAAATGGGACGTTTATTCTCTTTAGGCAGTATGCCAATTGCTAAATCAAATGTTTTAAATAGTCTCTCTTATCTAAAGCTCTGAAAGTTCTCATCTGCATAGAACAAATAGGAATTTGGCACAAGTTGAAAGTTTATAGAAAAATTATTTACCTTTTCTTATAGAAATCTAATCTCCACAAATTTTATAACATAATGGAGTGATCTCTTACTCAAAATCTCTAAAATGAGAAGATTTACATTTTGACTTTAAAAATCAAGACAATCATTATATTAGCATTGAAGTTGTAGTTACTGAAACATTTCAAGAGACGTATGATGATGACAAATAAAAATCATAAAATGAACTACCATAAGAGTAGATGTAAAGGTAATTATTTGAATATATTTTATAGATATTTCCAGTATTTGTACACTTTACAATATACAAATGAGTTTTACAATTAATGTCAAAATTATTTTTCAATTATAAATATATATGTATAGGCATAGAATATATATGTATATATAAACAAACGGATATTGAAGTGTGCAAGAGTTAGTTCTAAGGCATATAAAACAAACATACTCAGAGGTAATAAAATAATATCTGCTTCAAGAACTTATATCAACAGGTTCTAAATTCTTCAGGAAAAAAATTAAAAAGTACTTAAGGTAGTGTAATAATACATGTAGCAACTGTAATAGATTCTGACATCATGCAGCACCACTAATATACTAGGGATTTCTAGAAATAGCATTAAAAGTAAAATGACAGAATTCAATTTTTAATGTATTTTTGTAGAGACATTGTGTTACCTTTCCCTTATATTTCAGGAAAACTGCAATTTCTTTCTTCTATAGATTCAGGTATTCATGACAGCATTCAACATTTAACTAGCACAATCTTGTTTCTAGCTTAGTCTCTAAAACACACTTGCAAACTTTGACACTCAGAGTTACCCTCAAGCAACCCTTGACCCTCAGAAGTCCTTATAAATATTGCTTCCATCAGATTTTCATGGATCTCTCCTCATCAACCTTATGTTCCCTTTTTCCTCCTTCCATGGTAAACCCTCTCAGTTTGTTATAGATATTCCCTTACATGCATTTATTTTACTACCCTTCACTATAAAACTTAATTTTTCCTAATGCAAAAACTATCAGCCTCACGAAATTCAATGATATTTATTCTAGCTTTTCTATTTGCACAACGTGAAGCTAGGAAAACACACACACACATACACACACACACACCTCTTGCTGAACTTACTTTTGCATTTATAATCACTGCTTGAAATTGTCTTCTCTGAGCCCTATGGTACTACATGTTCAACATAATCTCAATCACCTGAAATGACTTATTCAGACCTTACTCTACTACAATTCTCCAGGGTTGCCTCCTCCATGTTCACTCTTAGCCTTGACCTTAATTTCCTTTTAACTGAGAAAACAGAAACCTATAGAAAAGAATTTCCACAAGCGAATTCTGTTTTTAATGCTCCTAGCAACTTGCTTTCGAGATATGTGGTTTGTCTTTTCTTCCAGTTCCCTGAATGTAGTGTCCTTACAAAAGGTAAACTCCATTTGTCCTTGGGTTTGAATCACATAAATCCTTAATTTAAAACATTACTCAAGCTATTCTTTCCTTTTTATATTATCACTAATATTTTCTTGTTAGCTTTCCGATCTTCTATTTTCATTTCTTCCTCTATCTTCCACTCACTTTCCTTATTTTAAAAGCAAACTGTGAATTCCAATACAGTAGAAGCTAAGGAATTGCTAATTTTTTTTTTGCTTCTTTTTGGGGTCACACCCGGCGACAGTCAAGGGTTAATCCTGGCAGTGCTCGGGGACCACATGGCCAGGGATCGAACCTGGGCCGGCATGGGCTGGCCGCATGCAAGGCAAACGTCCTACCGGCTGGACTATCACTCCGTCCCTGAAATTGCTAATTTTTAAGACTTGTCACTTGTCTTCCCATTGGTCATTGATTTGCTTGAGTGGGCGCCAGTAATGTCTTCACTCGTTGGGAATGAGGACCATTATTGTTACTGTTTTGGCACATCAAATACACCACGGGTAGCTTGCCAGGCTCTGCCGTGGCTCTGGGTTCATCCCAGGGGGCCCAGTCTTTTCCTCTGTCAGACCATCAACCATCCAGGGCCCAAGAGGCAGAGACCTGGGAGTGGAGACTAGCCTGTCTCCTGTCTGCCACCTGCTGACGCAGCCAGGCACTGCAGCCTAGAGTTATCATTTTTTATGCTGCTATTTAATTTTTTAATTTATTTTTTTAAATTTTATTTTTGGCATATCAAAAAGGGTGTCAGCTTGGGTGGTTACTGTAGAAGGCTCTCTCGGCTTTTGGATTTAATCAGTGAATATATTATTATTTAATACTTTAACTGGTATCTTCCTCCCAGTTATTATTATAGAATTAAAAGTTTTATTATTATTATTTTTAATTTTGGCAGGCCTGGCGCTCACGTTGATGCCAATTAAGTACAATTATCTCATTCCTGCCTGATGGAAGGTTTGAGGCTCTTTATGTCCTGGAGCAAGCAGGTGTCCTGGGCTCTCTAGTGGCAGGATGGAGGGTTGCCGGGGAGACAGTACAGTAATAAAATTGAAAAAATTTTGTGGACCAAAAGCAAGTCCCTTAACTTTTTTTTTTGTAGCAGAGACAGACATGGGGGCAGAGCTGCTACTGGCTCTCACTATGCCCAGCAGCTCATGAGGTGCCCGGGAGGGGGGGGCAGGTTCTAGCCCTGGCCTGCCACCCCAGCAGAGCCTCACAAACCAGACAACCCTCCACTCCATGAGGACCTCCATTTTCCACATCCGGACTTCCCCCTTGTCAGAACTCCTACCCAGCAGACCAGCCTATCACAGCCCAGCTCATTGAGATCCACCCTGCTGCAGTCTTTTTTAATCCGGCCCAGGTATGCTGATCCAGAGACAGACTTGGGGCAGAGCTGCTACTGGCTCTCACTGTGCTCAGCCGCTCATGAGGTGGCCGGGAGGGTGGCAGGTTCTAGCCCTGGCCCGCCACCCCAGCAGAACCTCACAAACCAGACAACCCCCTACTCCATGAGGATCTCCTTTTTCCACATCCGGACTTCCCCTTTGTCAGAACTCCACCCAGCAGACCAGCCTATCACAGCCTGGCTCACGCGGCCGCAAGCAGCCGCTTGGTTCATCAATAAATGCTGGATTTTGAGATGACTACAAGAGTATGCTACCCGCACGGCAGAGCCTGGCAAGCTACCCGTGTCATATTTGATATGCCAGATACTAGTAACAATTATAAACCTCATTCCAATGACCTGATGTAATGGTTTGAGGCTTTTTATATTCCTGGAGCAAGCAGCTGCCCTTGGGCTCTACTTGCATGAGACAGGTCATATGGAGATGTTACTGGTGCCCGCTCGAGCAAATCGACGATGAACGGGAAGACAGTAATACAGTGATACTCAAGCTATTCTTTCCTTTTTATATTATCACTAATATTTTCTTGTTAGCTTTCCGATCTTCTATTTTCATTTCCTCCTCTACCTTCCACTCACTTTCCTTATTTTAAAAAGCAAACTCCCTTCTTTGAAAACAGCTCATTTCATATACTTTATCATTTCCATTTCCATTCATTCCAATAAACAATGTGCCTCTATCAAGTATACCAAACCAAGCTCACCAATAAACTGCATTTAGCCAGAGTCAATGATCAATTTCTGTTTCACATTATAATTGTCTCTCAGAAATAGTTGCCTCTTTAAACCATCACTGCCTTAAACTGAACCTCATCCGTTCTCAATTTATTACTACAAAAGACTGAATTGTTCATTGCTCTCACATTGCTGTCTACTATGCATAACTGCAGTGGGAGGATTTCTCTGAAATGTAAAATACACTGGTCAGGCTTTCTGTTCAAATTTCTCTGTTCTACTTATAGTTAAACGCCAAGTGTTTTAGAAAGTCTGAGATCCTCTATCTGATCTCGTCTCCTATTACTTTGATCTATTTGCCAATCCCCTTCCTTCTCTATGTCCTCACCCCCACATCCCATTACCACCTACCCAGTTAATTTGCTACCTCTAACAACTTTGGTCTCTGTTATAACTAAAAAAAAATCTTTTCCTTTTCTCAACTCAGGGTCTTTGAACTTGATAATTTATTGGCCTACAGATCTTATAAGTTTTATGTTGACATGGACAGTTTTCTCTCTTGGCTTGCTTGTTCTTTAGTTACTTGTCACCTTCTCAGGCAGTAAGTCCTTGGACATTAAAAATTTATCCATGCAAGTAAGTATGAACATGCAATACACACAGACATATATATATATACATACATATATATATATATAACATGCATCCTTCATTACATTTTCTCTTTTATGCACCTTTAATTATTCAACATACAAACACTATGCTAAATACCACCATTCAACATTATTCCACAAAAACTAAGGTATAAGAGGATAAAATAGAAATTGGAGGAAATATCTGAAAGTTTGATTTAGTTCTCTAAGCAAGGAAAGGCTCATATGGAAATAATGATTATGATAAAATCACGATAAAAACACAAAAAATATTGAGTTTGATCAAAATGACAAATAATGTTACAAAAGGATAATTTGTATTAATTTAAATATCTTGGCAATAAATAGGTCAAAAACCATAGATTAGTAAATTATTATGATATCAAAAGAAATATAAGGACTTAATAAGCATATTAAAATATTCAACTATATAGTCAAATAGAACTCACCATCCCTCCCGGACACTTTGTGATCAGCTGGGCACAGGGAGAGCAAGTAGCAGCTCTGCCCCATGTGTGTGAGTGTTATTTCAAGTGTTCTTTGAAATTAGATGCTAGTCTTCATCTATTATATAATAGAATTACTTATGATGAGGTAAAATAATCAAGAATTTAAGAAAACGAAAATATTGGCAGGTATTTAAATAAAAATTGTCTGGGTTTTCATTTTGCATTTACATTTGGGAAGTTTTATTTTACTTATGAGAAGAATGTGTGTGTGTGTGTGTGTGTGTGTGTGTGTGTGTGTGTGAGCGTGTGTGTAAATGTACTGGGTTCAGATGGGAGCATCTGACCTGGATTTGATTTTCAGCACCAAGTACAGTCCCTTGAGATGGCCAGAAGTGATTCCTGAGTACAGTGTCAGGAATAAGCTCTGAGTAGTCAGGTTTTCCCCCAGATTGCATCATACTCAGTGAAATAAATAGAAGGGGCTAGTTAACTCTCAGATGATCTCACTACAATGTGGAATGCACAAAGGCAAATCATGGGAACAAAATGGGCTCAAGCTATGGAGCTGTATGTGTTTGACAGATGGGAGGGTGGAGAAAAGGGGGACAGGAAAAGATGACATCCAGTGGAAGATGTTAGTTGAATACTAGAACTTTGGTGGTAGTTGTGTTGTGATAATCTATTTGAAGAGGTATGAAGTGTGACCCGAATTTAGAGTTATATAAACTAACATAATCAGAGTAACAAAAATATGTGTAACAAAATATTAAGAATATCTATATAGTGGAGGCTGGAGAAATAGTACAGCAGTTAAAACACTAGTGTTACATGTGATTTGATTCTTGGCACCACATATGGTCCCTCAATCCCCACCAGGTGTGATTCCGAGTTCCTGGTCAGGAATAAGTCCTAGTAAAGCTGAGTCTGCCTCACACCTAAAAAGAATATATGTAATTAAAAAATTAGTATATATGTATAATTAAAAATATCATTAAAGAGTAATTATTATTTAATCTTTAAATATTTATATGTTTTCTTAAATAGTATTCACTATTTTAATATCAGAAAAATCATTGGTAGGAACAAAATATTTGTTAGTAAGTTATCAAAAAGTTTCAGCACTCTAGAACACAGTATCTGTACCAAATTTTTAATTGAATGAAAATAATAAATCACTTTTGATTATTTATATTTAATGCTTTTTCTGTTATATGTTTTTGTTTCTTTATACTTTGTTACAGTTTTCTGCTTTGTTGAATTTCCTGAATTATCTATCCACATTATATTTTGCTTTTTTTATATTGTTATCCATGGTTTGGCATCATTTTTGTCAATGACTTGAACTAATGACAACAGTAAGTGGAAAATTTTTATATTGTGGTCAAGGATTAATGCTGTAGTTGACTTCATTTACACAGTATTTATTCTTTAGAGAAAATAAAAAAATTAACAGAAGATGTAAAAGTGAAATCAGAAGCCAAGAATCAAATAACTCTAAGATAGATTCAGAAATTTCTTCTCCTTAAAGAAAACAGAAAAAGCAGTTCTTATAAGAACTAATCTTTAAAAATTAAAGTATGAAAGAAATAGTAAAAAGAATGGGTACAGGATACATGTCTGTGGTACCCAAATTTTATGTTGAAATCTAATCTTCAGTATCTGAAAACGGCAGTAGAATTTATTAAATTATGAGGTATTGAAGGAAAGCCTGAGTTGCTTTAAGTAATGTAAAGAAAAATCCGGAGGAGCTTTCTTGCCCATTAGCCCTGAGGACATAAGAAGAAGACAGCTACTCTGTGTCTGACCCAGGTTCAAACCCAGCACCCTGTGGCCCCCCACACTGATGTAAGTAGCAGGATGAAATGGTTTGTACATAGTTATGCATTTTTATTCCTAAATGCTTTTTTTCTTAAATGACATTCAGTCAGATTTCCTGGTTTTAAACAATTGATTAAGTATATTCATAAATTTAAGTCCTTTCCAGAATACAAAAACATTTTGGGAAATAAATTAATGCCAGAATTTCAAGTCTTTAATATAATAAGAAATCAAATATAAATGGTAGAATTTATTATAAATAAAAATTATAAAATATTTTTCAGGATCTCTCTCCAAATAACAGATAATTAATGTCAATGCAGATGTGTTTCTTGGTGCTGTCTAGGCTACTCATTCTTTATACATATATATTTTTTTCTTTTTTGAGTCACACCCGGCGACACTCAGGAGTTACTTCTGGCTCTGCACTCAGGAACTACTCCTGGCGTTGCTCACAGGACCATATGGGATGCCGGGGATAGAACCCAGGCCAACTGTGTGCGAGGCAAATGCCCTATCCACTGGACTATTGCTCCGGCCTCATTCTTGATTACATAGGATAGTTGAATGTGAAAAATAGGATAAACATGAGAAAACTAAATGTAAATATAAAAGCAGAGTCTGTTTTTTGGAAATCAATTGTATTTCCAAATTTCTAATATTATCAAAAATGAAATTAGCTTTTAAATTTGTGTTTATGTTTGCATATAAGCCAAGAACCAGTAACAGTTATAGACCTCATTCCCATGACCTGATGGAATGGTTTGAGGCTCTTCGTGTTCCTGGAGCAGGCAGATGCCCTTGGCTGCACTAGCATGTGACAGGATGTATGGAGATATTACTGGTGCCCGCTCGAGGCATATCGATGAACAACGGGAAGACAGTGATACAGTGATGCTATATGTATATGACATATGTATGTGTGTTTATATATGCCACATAGATATAAGCTATATATGTGTGTATATGTGTGTATATATACACAAAGTTATGTCTTTAATTTTCCCCTTAGATGTTACATTTTCAATATATTATATTTGTATTAATTATTTACTCCATTTACGAGAACAGATTTTTTTTTAAAATGTTAAATCATATATTTGCAATATTAACATTCTACCAGTCTTCAAAACATTTTTGATTAAACTCTTGCATTCATTTCTTTGGGGGTATCCATATCCAGATGTATATTGAACATACTCTTGCCTAGTCACTCAGGAATCACTAAAGGCTGAGATTTGGGAATCATATGAAGTGCCAGGGAATAATTTCCCAAGTTGTCGGTCATTATACTCTAGAATACTAAAAGGATGTAAATTGCCCAATTTCTGAAATATTATGATATGAGAGTTATCCACGGCAGAGCCTGGCAAGCTACCCATGGTGTATTTGATATGCCAAAAACAGTAACAATAATGGACCTCATTCCCAACTAATGGAGACATTACTGGCGCCCACTCAAGCAAATCAATGAACAATGGGAAGACAAGTGAC
>JAJIBD010010377.1:0-61568 GCA_021461705.1 Cryptotis parvus | reverse complement strand
ACTCCTAGCTCTGTGCTCAGGGCTCACTCCCTGGCTCTGTGCTCAGGGCTCACTCCTGGCTCTGTGCTCAGGGCTCACTCCTGGCTATGTGCTCAGGGCTCACTCCTGGCTCTGTGCTCAGGGCTCACTCCTGGCTCTGTGCTCAGGGCTCACTCCTGGCTCTGTGCTCAGGGCTCACTCCTGGCTCTGTGCTGAGGGATCACCCCCTGGCTCTGTGCTCAGGACCACTCCTGGTTCTGTGTTCAGGGATCACTCCTAGCTCTGTGCTGAGGGATCACTCCTGGCTCTGTGCTCAGGGATCACTCCTGGCTCTGTGCTCAGGGCTCACTCCTGGCTCTGTGTTCAGGGCTCACTCCTGGCTCTGTGCTCAGGGATCATTCCTGGCTCTGTGCTCAGGACCACTCCTGGTTCTGTGTTCAGGGATAACTCCTAGCTCTGTGCTCAGGGCTCCTTGGCTCTGTGCTCAGGGCTCACTCCTGGCTCTGTGCTCAGTGCTCACTCCCTGGCTCTGTGCTGAGGGATCACTCCTGGCTCTGTGCTTAGGGATCATTCCTTGCTCTGTGCTCAGGGATCACTCCTGGCCCCTCTGCTCAGGGGACATGTGTGGTGCCCGGTTTAAAGCTGGGCTGGCTGTGTGCTAACACCCTACCCAAGAGTACAGTCTCATCAGCCCACAAACATAATTCATTGGATGCTTAACCAGGGAAATAAACCAGCTGGTATTTCAGTGCTTGGAAACTATTGATAAATTCTCATTTTTACTTTGGCAATCCTGATTCTGCCTGGAAGAGCTCAACAATGCAGTTAAGACTGTCTACTCCCAGACACAGTGGCTTGTCATGAGCTGTGCATTCCCAACCGAGAAGCAGCTTATACGGTGCGTGTCAATCAGTCGTCAGCCACACATTTCTTAGATCTGCGCCTGGCATTGGCGACTCTTCTGGATGCCGCCAAGAGTGACAGTAATGAGCACTGTTTACTGATCACCTCTTAGGACCAACAGCTCCAAATGTTCCCTGTGCCCGGTCTCTAGTGCCCCAAAGAACTGTTAAGGTGGGCATCACCGTGGTGGCTGCTCCGCCATCACCCCAGTTCACATACAGGACACTGGGGGACACACAGCTTGGTGAAGGCGCCTGCTGTGCAGAACAAGGGCCGGCAAACTTGCAAGACACCCCACGGGGCCCGGCTGTTTTCAGCTGTTTCTCCAATGCCAGCAGTGCCTGGCTGTGGTGCCATCTGCATCCTCACCCCAACTGCAGAGAGCACGGGACTGAGGTTTAAGAGGGCTCTGGGTGACTGCAGGCAGGCACAGGATGGCAGGTCAGGCCTGAGCTTCTCAGAAACAACACACACACACACCCCTGCCCTCGCCTGCAGCTTGATGCCTTTTCCAGGGTACCACAGACAGGAGATGCCACTTGCCCAGAACCTCTCGCCTCGGGTCAGCTGGACCCACTGGGTCACTACATGTTAGTGACCACTGAGCTAATATACCCAGCAGCTAATCACACGCCCAAACTCTCCAGGAAAGGCTGGTCTCTGCTGTCCCCAGCCCCAGCGAGAGGGACTTGGGGAGCTGTCACTGAGCGCACCCAGAGGGACTCGGGAGGACGCTGTTACTGGGCGCCCAGGGAGGGGAAGGCACAGAGCCCACGGCCACAGGGGACATGGCTCCACTGCTTTGCCAGGGCCTCCCCTACCCTCACTCCTCCCCCTCACACTGCCTCGGTCCCTCTCTCTCTCTCCTCTCTCTCTCTCTCTCTCTCTCTCTCTCTCTCCCTCCCTCCCTCTCTCTCCTCTCTCTCTCTCTCTCTCTCTCTCTCTCTCTCCCTCCCTCCCTCCTCCTCCTCTCTCTCTCTCCCTCTCTCTCTCTCTCTCTCTCTCTCTCCCCTCCCCTCCCTCCCTCTCTCTCTCTCTCTCTCTCTCTCTCTCTCTCTCCCTCCCACCTTCTCTTTCTTTCCCAGCAGTTCTCGTGCCAACTGTGTAAGCCTGCAAGTTTCCCGGCCCTTGTCCTGCACAGCAGGTGCCTTCACTCAGGCACGCCCTTGGCTGCGGGAGTGGATGGACAGACTCGGCAGGTCATGGCAAACCAGAAGAATAACAGGAGGATTCTAGCTTCCTTCTTGTGTATTTCCCGCTCTGCTTTCTGTTTCTGTCCTTGCTTTTCAAGGACCCTCAAGGCCAATGGAAACTCTTTTGGGGGGCGGATGCCCTGATCGTGGTGTTAAGATTACTCGGAGATTAAGATCACTTGTTTGATTTAGCAGAGTATAGACACCCCATGGACTGATTATGGATCAGGTGAGGAGACACCGAGAATCAGACATGAAATCTCAAATGCTACACACAAACAATTTTAGAGTTAAAAATAAATTTAAGGAGGCGTGAAGCGATAGCCTAGCGTGTAGGGCGTTTGCCTTGCATGCGGCTGGCCTATGCAAACCTGGGTTCGATTCCTGGCATCCCATATGGTCCCCCGAGCACCACCAGGAGTAATTCCTGGAGTGCAGAGCCAGGAGAAAGCCCTAAGTATTGCCGGGTGTGACCCAAAAAGCAAAAAAAAAAAAAAAAAAATTTAAAAATGAATGCTCAGTGGAAATCTAACTGCTAATTTTCAGCATACTCAATGTCTTAAAATAGCAATAAGGGGACTGGAGCGATAGCACAGCAGTGAGGGCATTTGTCTATCGTGCAGCCGACTGGGTCCAATCCCCAGCACCCCATATGGTCTGGAGCCCCTCCAGGAATAATTCCTAAGCTCAGAGCCAGGCATTAGCCCTGAGTATGTGTGCCTCCTGGGTGTGCCCCAAACCTGAAACATAGTAAGATAAATAATTAAAAATTCAGGATGAGGCCACAGAATTCCTCAACAACACTAACACTGGTGCTAGCTCTGAAGAGTGGCCTCAGCTCCCAACAGGAGGGGAGAACAGTACGATGAGAGGGAGCAAAGTGGTGGCGTGGCTCCCAACTAGTCCCAGGAGAGATGGAGCAGGGGGCACCTGAGAATCTTGGTGTTTCCCGCCCCACCAGGCTTTGGCATCAGAACCCAATGGAAAGAAGAGTGTTGACTCGTGAAGAATTAGCTGAGAGCATCACGGAGCCGCCATCCCACATTCCTGAACCCTAAAGCATCCCCCAAGAGAGCTCGAGAGTGATAACCACAGGGGCGGGCCTAAGGGGAGAACGGCCCCTCAGAACTAGACTCACTCATGTGGAGGAGGAGCTGTAAGCCTTGTCAGTCTGTCTCGGTGACCGTGGCGCTGCTCAGCCTCTGTGTGTCTATCTCGGTGACTGTGATAGACCACACTCGCCCTGTCTGTCTCGGTGACTGTGACGCTGCTCACCCTCTGTGTGTCTATCTCGGTGACTGTGATAGACCACTCGGCCCTGTCTGTCTCGGTGACTGTGACGCTCAGCCTCTGTGTGTCTATCTCGGTGACTGTGATGACCACATCGGCCCTGTCTGTCTCGGTGACCGTGACGCTGCTCACCCTCTGTGTGTCTATCTCGGTGACTGTGATAGACCACTCGCCCTGTCTGTCTCAGTGACTGTGACGCTGCTCAGCCTCTGTGTGTCTATCTCGGTGACTGTGATAGACCACTCGGCCCTGTCTGTCTCGGTGACCGTGACACTGCTCAGCCTCTGTGTGTCTATCTCGGTGACTGTGATGCCACTGGCCCTGTCTGTCTCGGTGACTGTGACGCTGCTCAGCCTCTGTGTGTCTATCTCGGTGACTGTGATAGACCACTGGCCCTGTCTGTCTCGGTGACCGTGACACTGCTCAGCCTCTGTGTGTCTATCTCGGTGACTGTGATAGACCACACTCGGCCCTGTCTGTCTGGGTGACCGTGACACTGCTCTCAGCCTCTGTGTGTCTATCTCGGTGACTGTGACAGACCACACTCGGCCCTGTCTGTCTCGGTGACTATGACGCTGCTCAGCCTCTGTGTGTCTATCTCGTGACTGTGATAGACAACATCGGCCCTGTCTGTCTCTGTGACCGTGACGCTGCTCAGCCTCTGTGTGTCTATCTCGGTGACTGTGATAGACCACACTCGGCCCTGTCTGTCTCGGTGACTGTGATGCTGCTCAGCCTCTGTGTGTCTATCTCGGTGACTGTGATAGACCACACTCGGCCCTGTCTGTCTGGGTGACTGTGATGCCGCTCAGCCTCTGTGTGTCTATCTCGGTGACTGTGATAGACCACACTCGGCCCTGTCTGTCTCGGTGACCGTGACGCCGCCAGCCTCTGTGTGTCTATCTCGGTGACTGTGATAGACCACACTCGGCCCTGTCTGTCTCGTGACTGTGATGCTGCTCAGCCTCTGTGTGTCTATCTCGGTGACTGTGATAGACCACACTCGCCCTGTCTGTCTCGGTGACTGTGACGCCGCTCACCCTCTGTGTGTCTATCTCGGTGACTGTGATAGACCACACTCGGCCCTGTCTGTCTGGGTGACTATGGCGCTGCTCAGCCTCTGTGTGTCTATCTCGGTGACTGTGATAGACCACACTCGCCCTGTCTGTCTCAGTGACTGTGACACCGCTCAGCCTCTGTGTGTCTATCTCGGTGACTGTGATAGACCACACTCGGCCCTGTCTGTCTCAGTGACTGTGACACTGCTCAGCCTCTGTGTGTCTATCTCGGTGACTGTGATGGCCACTTGGCCCTGTCTGTCTGGGTGACCGTGGCGCTGCTCACCCTCTGTGTGTCTATCTCGGTGACTGTGATAGACAAACGGCCCTGTCTGTCTCGGTGACTGTGACGCTGCTCAGCCTCTGTGTGTCTATCTCGGTGACTGTGATAGACCACACTCGGCCCTGTCTGTCTGGGTGACTGTGACGCTGCTCAGCCTCTGTGTGTCTATCTCGGTGACTGTGACAGACCACACTCGGCCCTGTCTGTCTCGGTGACCGTGAGCTGCTCAGCCTCTGTGTGTCTATCTCGGTGACTGTGATAGACCACACTCGGCCCTGTCTGTCTCGGTGACTGTGACACCGCTCAGCCTCTGTGTGTCTATCTCGGTGACTGTGATAGACCACTCGACCCTGTCTGTCTCAGGATCGTGACACCGCTCAGCCTCTGTGTGTCTATCTCGGTGACTGTGATGCCACTTGGCCCTGTCTGTCTCGGTGACTGTGACGCTGCTCACCCTCTGTGTGTCTATCTCGGTGACTGTGATAGACCACTCGCCCTGTCTGTCTCGGTGACCGTGACACTGCTCAGCCTCTGTGTGTCTATCTCGGTGACTGTGATAGACCACACTCGGCCCTGTCTGTCTCGGTGACTGTGACGCTGCTCACCCTCTGTGTGTCTATCTCGGTGACTGTGATAGACCACTGGCCCTGTCTGTCTCGGTGACTGTGACGCCGCTCAGCCTCTGTGTGTCTATCTCGGTGACTGTGATAGACCACTTGGCCCTGTCTGTCTCGGTGACTGTGACGCCACTCAGCCTCTGTGTGTCTATCCTCGGTGACTGTGATAGACCACACTCAGCCCTGTCTGTCTCGGTGACTGTGACGCCGCTCAGCCTCTGTGTGTCTCGGTGACTGTGATAGACCACACTCGGCCCTGTCTGTCTCGGTGACTGTGACGCCGCTCAGCCTCTGTGTGTCTATCTCGTGACTGTGATAGACAACACTCGGCCCTGTCTGTCTGGGTGACTGTGACACCGCTCAGCCTCTGTGTGTCTATCTCGGTGACTGTGATAGACCACACTCAGCCCTGTCTGTCTCGGTGACTATGACGCTGCTCAGCCTCTGTGTGTCTATCTCGGTGACTGTGACGCCACTCGGCCCTGTCTGTCTGGGTGACCGTGACGCTGCTCAGCCTCAGCCTGTCTCAGTGATTGCGATGAAAGCCCCAGGAGAACTCCATGGAGGCTTGTCAATAACAGAGCCCCCCCATAAGTCTCAGAGTAAGCTCCCAGAGACCCCCATGGAGGAGGCAGACAATGTCCCCTAAACCGGCTTCCCCAAACACTTCACATGTCAACACTGAGTGGACATTTATCTGCATTCAAACAACCAGCCTAGAGGCATTCACCCAGGGAGCCAGGCAGATGCTTCATACCTTGGGTTCCGTGGAATTCATGCTGGAGTACCGGCTGGTTGATGCAAAGGAAGACGACACCTAGAAAGGAAGGAAACAGGCAGTTGTCACTCCTATAGCCTACAACTGACTTCTCACCCGTAGGGCCCATCAACCAAAGTTGCTCTCAGCTCTTCCCTGGTGTGTGGCCTTCAGCAGGTGATGAGGAGCGAAAGGCAGGGGCTGGACCCGACAGGTTCCAGAGCTGTGGGTGCCACTCGCCACGTGTCCTGGGGAATTTCCTACAATTTTCTGCTCCAAAGTTTCACCCTCACACCTCTCTTTAAGAGCACTAACTGCCCTAGTCCATGAGCGCTTCGTGAATTCTGCTACAGATCCTGCTGAGGTCTCTGTCCACAGAACACGGTCTTTGGGGGCAACTCTGCAAGAAGCTGCAGGACATCTTGTAGATCTGACCCGTGGATGCAGCACCGCAGGGTCCTGAGGGGGTAACGGTCAGAGTACACGGTGCTGTGTCCACTGGGTCAAGCCCGTGCATCTTGTTTGGGAGCATCTTTTGCTTGGCTGGGGGATACTTTGCTCAAATGTGAGTCTAAAGGCTGTTAGCTTGGTGACCTGACAGCTGGGTTCTCTGGGAGATAAAATGAGGCAGACCCCCTCTATTTCCCCCAGCTGGAAAGACTTGAGCTATCGCGATATATGTAATATGCCTGCCACGCTACAAGCATATACATAATACACATTAATTATCAATAAACCCTTCCTATAATAGGGGCCAGAGCCAGTATAGGGTTAAGGCCATCACCAAGACACTGAAGATTTCCAAGCCCAAGCCAAGAAAGCTACTCAGTGAGGACGGGAATAAAGAAACTCATTCCAGTCCAGGAAACACTCGCCTGCTAACCACAGTGTATCCCTATTATTTCAGTTGTAAAGACACAGACATTTTACTACTTGCTATTCATGAATAAATAATAAATAGCACCTTGAATTAAAAATAAATAGCATCTTTTTCCTACTTAGCGATTTAAAAACGTTTCTAATATTTCTATTTATTTGTATTGAATCACGGTGCAACAGACCATTACAAAGCTGTTCATGTTTGTGCTTCATCACGCAGTCCGGCACCTGCCAGCTCCTTTCATTAAATAACTTCCGTATCTGCTAGTCTGAGTGGAGGCTACCTGAAAGCAACGACACCTTCCTCTGCCGGGTCCCCACCCTTCAGCCACTGCGCTGTAAAGGCCGGGGCTACTCAATGAACCTGCTATAGCCTAAACCTTCAAGCGCTGAGAATCGGCCCAGATTCCTCTCCTGCAGGGCATCCAGCAGACCCACAGCTGGGCCGAGGTGCTCTAACGGAGGTGGGTGTGAACGCTCCGACTACACGAGCCCCAATCCCCGACCCACCCGCAGTAATGCTGAGGTCCCGTCAGGTTGCCTCAGTTCATCCAACAGCGTTGGCATCCACCAGTACAGACTGCAGCCAGCCACGCAGCTCAAGTTTAGCCTTGCGTGAGTCCAGGAGCACCTCATTCCTGGCACTGTGCACTGAAATCTCTTCAGACGTGCTGACTCGGCCCCGCAAGGGATTCTGGAAGCTCGCTACAGGAACAGGTGGGGCCTGGAGTGGAAGGTGCCTGGTGCTGAGGCCGCTGGAAAATGGGACTCACTTTCCACAGGAGAGAGCAAGGCCTCCCGGGATGCCAGCTCCTAGCACAAGGCGCTTGGGCCAATTTAGTCTTACGTCATGTCAAGATGGAAATAGGTATTTCCTCATGGAAACACATACAGACATTATTAATCTACATGCTGATGATCGATCATCTATTAGCATCTATTATCCATCATCTATTATCTACTTATTTCTATCTACCATCAGGCCGCCCCACCGCACAGGTCCCATTGGCTGCAGCCTTCTGCCCCGCCCCGCCCCCTTCAGGGCTATCCCGCTCCCAGCCTGGTGCTGTGTTCCTGGCCCAGATGAGGCCTGAGTGCCTACAGCTCCCCAATGGTCTCCACTGCTGCCATCCCTGTGAAAGTGCCCTCCAGCTTGCAGAATCCCCACCTGGGCAAGGGTTCCCTGAGTCATTTCAGGAGCTGGCCAGGGTGAGCACCAGGCTTGGCTGACCATCCTGCACTAAGGACAGGAGTGGACAGGGGCCGGGCTCAGGCAGGGCTGGGAGGGAGGGGCTGGGCAGAGGCGGACCCAGACAGTGCGTCCACCCTGCTGCCGGGAGCTGATGGGAGCTGATGGGAACCTCCTCCCAGAGCTCCTGCCCCTGCGGGCACCCGGGACAGGTTACTTCCAGGTCGCCGGGCTGCTGGGATCTCCCTGCTTCTGCTCCTTCCCCTGCTGTAGAACAACCCTCCCAACTCTAGCCTCTCCCCACCCCTGCCTCCAGCCTCCCCTCCCTCCCTCCCCCGTCCCTGGGGCAGGCACAGACGGGCTGTGGGGGCCTGAACCATTTCACCTAGTCCAGGCAGCACCCCCACAGCCTATGTCCTCCCTCTCCACACCTGCCCTACCAAGCTTCCTGAGGGTCCTACAGGGCCATAGCCTGCTCTGTCCCTCTTCCAACCCTCCGTGGCCTTAGAGGTGCTCCCCTGCAGTGCTCCCCCACACCCTGGGCCCATCTCTGATCTACCAGAGAAGACACTCCCATCCCCCACGCCACCTCCTTCCTGCCCCCACTCCCTCACACACCCGCAAAGTTCCCTCACCTGGAGCCGGGCCTCACCCCCTAACATGATGTCATAGGGGGACGCCCTGTGACTCACCCTCCTGCTGGCTCTCTTGCTCCCCACACTCTTGGCCTGTGTCCACCACGCCCCAACCTTCACTCCCTCCAAGGGTTTCCTTCCACCCTACCCTCCTCTCTGGCTCTGACCCTCTGAGGGGCACTAAGCAAATATCCTGAGCCCCTAAGTTCCCGGTCCAGTTCAAACATGATCTCTCCGAGGAAACACCCGTATCTAGGCCAAAATATAAGACTTCATTCATCACCCCAAAGTGCAGTTCCGCTGAGTTAGAGAGAGAGAGAGAGAGAGAGAGAGAGAGAGAGAGAGAGAGAGAGAGGCGCCATGCTCATCATTCCCTTTCAGCACTGATTAGAATAATTTAGGGCCGACCCCAGTTCAGGTCAACAGGTGGGGTCGGGTTCGCGCCCTACACCCCCACCACAAATCAAGAAGTCCGTTAACGCATAAGGTACCAGTCCCCACCGTGCAGGGCAGGGGCAGGGCACAGAGGGCCCCTCACACTCCTGCTCTCTCTCTCCCCGCACAAAGCCTGTGCACCCCTGGCCTCACCTCAGGGTCCAGCACCTGCGTCTGCTCGGGCTCACATCACCTGTGAGTGTGAGCACAGACGTGGGCCCTCCTCACTGGGGCCTGAGTCACGCAGCCTGCGCGGGAGGGTGAGGGAGGGTGACGAGCTCTCCAGGACATGGAAGGCTCATCAGTGAATGCAGGGACTACCTGAGAGGTGGGGCTGCCCCCGCTGGCCAGCCAGCACAGGGAGCCCAGAAAACCCCCATTCAAATCACACCCCTGTTCCTGGGGGCTGGGAGGGGGTCTCACTGTAGCAAAAGTGAAACTAATGCTGCTGATTTATTTATTTTCCTTGGCTTGGGCCACACCTGCTGGTGCCTGGGTGCTCTGGACTTACTCCTGGCTCTGTGCTCAGGGATCACTCCTGGTAGGGCTCAGAGGACCATCTGCAGGGCTAGAGGATCAATCTGGTCAGCCACGTGGAAGGCAAGTGCCTTAACCTCCCTAATTTCTCTGACCTGCAGGATTTGTTTGTTTGTTTGTTTTTGCTTTTTTGTGTCACAGCGGGCGATGCTCAGGGGTTACTCCTTGCTCTGCACTCAGGAATTACTCCTAGTAGTACTCAGGGCACCATATGGGATGCCGAGGATCGAACCTGGGTTGGCGTGTGCAAGGCAAACGCCCTACCCGCTGGACTATCGCTCTGGCCCCTGCCGGTTTGTTTTAAATGCTGGAATTGTGACCTTGGTTAGAAGACTGAAGCGCAGTGTAATGCCACCAAGGGCCTTGGGCTCGACAAGGGCCTCAGAGCTCACAGGCAAGTGGACTGTACCATGAAGTGCCTAATTTCCCACAGTGGACAGACCACACGCCACACAGGCCTGCTAGGAGACTAATCGGACCCCAACTGCCAGCGCGATCTGGGCAAAACACAATACAAGAAGTAGAATGCTTCCAATTTTTTTAAAGAAATATCTGAAATTTACTCATTTTTAACTCTTAAAAATGAGCTTTTCAAGATGCGTCCCAGAGCAAAACAATGGTTTCTGAGCCATAAGACTTTATGCTCAAGAACGAACGGCAGGAAATGAGTGATGTGCAAAACGGAAGCTCCTCCTTCGCAGGAGGGGAGAGACCAGAGCTGGAAACCAAGGAGGGCGGCGGCGAGAGACCATCACAGATGCTTGACCAGGTCGTCAGGACGGACGACGCTGCACATGTGCAGATCTGAGAGCATCATCACAAATGCAAGCCCAGCAGTGGGCTTTTCCCTGGGTTTGATTCCAGGGAAAACTCTGCTGAATGCAACCGGAAAACTGCTTAGGATACTGTCATGTGAACAACCACTGTGTCATTGCTATCAACCATGACACTGTGACCACACGCCTGCACGCACACACCTGGGTTGCTTCCTCTAGGACACCTGGAGCCAGCCGTGGCGGGATTCTTTGAGGGAAATGATGGGCCAGTTCCTTGAGCCCAGGTTCCATGCCTGGCCGTGACGACACTGTCTTCAGGTCAGGAACTGGAAACCCGGATGTGTGATAGCATCCTTCCTGCCACGCTTCTCATGACTGCACACAGGAACAGTGCTTCCATTTATTTTGATGTTATTACTGATTTCTCTGGCTGAGAGCGCTATGGCGATGGGTTCCTTGCGCACATGATCCAACACAACGCCCATCACCAGTGACCCCCTTCCTCTCCCCAGCACCCCAATACCGCTCCCCTCTCAACCCCTCTCCCCCAAATTATGGTGTGGGTCAATTCTGCCATCACGTAGCCTCTGACCCTTTGCTGCTACCTTGCTGTGTCTGTAAGTCCACACATGAGCAATCATTCAGTATCTACCCCTTTCCTCCCAACTTACTTCACTCAGCATGTGACCCTCGGCCCCCTAGTTTCATCCATATTGCCGCAAACCACGTGGTTTTGTTCAATAGTCATGGTTTTAAAACATCATACAGCAACCTCCAGATGCAATGCTGAACCATAACACACAGCCTGGTTCTGATGAAAGATAAGAAGCACTCCTCTGAGAGAGAGGTCGAGTCACATTCCAGGGAGAAGGCAGCTTTGTGCCAGCAGGCCAGTCAGAGCACCGTGTCACAGCCCAGCCCGCACAGGAGGCGTGGCCTTAGGTTCAGAGTGGGAGGCTCCTGGCACACCCTGAGGTTATAAATGCACAGTAGAGGGGAACTATTTCTGAGGGCTTGAGAGACACCTGGAAAAGGCTTCCCAGAAGAGAAGTGGCCGGCAGCTGCTTAGTACTGACTGTGCTCTGAGCTCAGTGAGGTGCAGGCTAGAGGACGGGCCGGGCGCTGAGGCCTATGACAGGCGCTTGAGAGATGTGATTTTATTACATCCTATAAAGCCCCATGCTGAATATTACCAAAATGCTCCCAGTTAAGACGCGGTGGAGTTGGATTTCAACAGATGATGATAATCGTGTCCACGGCTGCTTTCTGTACCAGGCTGACTCCCTTACTGAACAGAATTAAAAGAAGGGCCTGAGAGACAGTGTGTACAGTAGGTAGGACACTTGCCTGGCAGCTGAAGCAGGTTAAATCGTCGGTACCCCATATGGTCCCCCAGCCCCTCCAGGAGTGATCCCTGAGCACCACTAGGTATAATCTAAAAACCAAAATAATAATATATTTATTTGTAGTTTCTTTAAAATGGAGCTAAAGAACCAGAGCAATAGTCCAACAGGGCATTTGCCTTGTATCACAGTCGACCTGGGTTCAATCCCCAGCATCCCATGTGGTCCCCTGAGCACCACCAGGAGTAATTCCTGAGTGCAGAGCCAGGAGTAACCCCTGAGCACTGGGGCTGTGACCCAAAAAAAAAAAAATGGAGCTATAAGCTGAGAAAGAGAGTCGTTTCAGTTGAGCCTGAACAAGACTTTGGGGTGAGAAGGTCCCCCAGAGCCTCATCTAGAGGGGGCAGGTACACACACCGGAATACTACAAAACCAATTTCCTCTGAACACTTGGGGGAACGGAAGAGGATTCCCTCTCGCCTCAGTCACCTGGGCACAAAGAGAGCTGTTACAGGGACAGATTCAAGATAAAAATAGAGGCCTCGGCTCTAATTGCTTGGGGAAGTGACTCGCACATGGAATTCTGACCTCTGGCAGGGCTCAAAACAAACACCCAAAGCTGCCTGGCAACAGGGAACAATAGCCACAGCGGAGCTGAGCTCCAACCCCAGCCCTGGCCCTCAGGTCTGACCACACCCTACGTCTGACTAAGGCTTGACACCGGATCTGGATGGGCCCAAATGCCTGCACAGAACTGTCAGGAGGCGTGAAGCGGCCTTCCCCAAGCAACCCTGTCGCTTTCACAGCACTGTGAACCTCAAATTCTCCAGACTGGTTTTATTTACTTTTTTTTATTTTTTTAGGGGTTGTGGATAATTACTTGGAAGGCAAGAACAGCAACCACATGGCCTGGATTAGTCATCAGAGGAGAGAAGCAGCTATTTTTCTGCAGCTCTTTTTCTGCTGTTGTACTCATGGCTCTGGGGTTCTCAGGGCTGCTGTCTGACACATGAGCAAATTCCAAGGAAAGCCGACTCTGGCTGCCAGAGCAGGGCGGGGAAGCTGGACTGGAAGGGGAGAGAGGACTCCCCCTCCCCAAAGGTCTGTCCACAGGAACTCCCTCAGCATCAGGACAATGGCACCTTAACTGGTGAGACTGAGTTAACCCAGAGCTGTTTCCTCATCACTCAGGCTGGGGGATTCTGCTCTGGAGCTCTGATAATACAAGTCTGAGGAGGCTGGGAGTGACGAGCAGCAAGAGAGAGGCCAACGGGAAGCAGGAGCTTGCGGCCCCAGATCAGGGTCTAATTCCAGCTGAGTAACTCCAGGCCCAACGACTCGCCTCCCAAATTGCTGTTCTCTACTTGTTGACTAGGAATAAAAGTGATCCCCAAGTCAGAATATGGTAGTCGGTATTAACTGAGGGTGTGTTTATAAAGCACTTGGCTTGGTGCCCAGTTCATAGTGAGTGAGTGAACAACAGAGGTTTTCACTACTGTGCGAATACCAAGAGTGATTGCTTCTTTTTAAAATTAAAAAACATGGAGGAGCCATACTGGGTGGTGCTCAGGACTTACTCTTTCCTAGCTCTGCACTCAGGGATCATGCCTGGCAGTTCTGGGGCCGTTACTGGGAGCCAGAGAGCAGACCTGGGCATGCTGCATGCAAAGACAGGGCCCTACCTGCTGCAGCCTCTTTCCGGACACCAGCAGTCACTATTTCTATCCACTGAATCCTTACTCAAGCTCTTCTTTCTTAAAGAGACCAGCACGGAGTTGGGCACTACTCTGGGAACACTGCAGGTTAATATGCTCTTCTTTCCAAAAAGAAAGGGGACCATGTTTTGTTTTGTTTACCGTGCGGCACTTTCTTCTGTTTCAAACACTGGCTTGTTTGGTCTGTGTTCCAGTCAATTACAGGAATAGGTTTCTTGGCAGCAAGATTTTGTGTACAGTCATAAAAGACTCTGAGTCACTAAAGCACTCAACATTATTGATGATGATGATTGTGGAAGAACAAATATTCCAAGCCTGACAAACAATAGTCTCAGTCTTCGGCCTGGGTTCCACAGTGCATTCAAATGTATTCCTTAGGTGTAGGCTTAACAGAGTCGGACAATGTCAGAAGGTTTATGGGCCCTTGAGTCACAAAACCGACTGGCAGCTTCAATCTCTGCAGGCTGATGGACTTAAAATGTCTCTGACAGAGAGAGAGAGAGAGAGAGAGAAGAGAGAGAAGCTGAGAAACTCAGAGAGAGAATCAAACACGTGAAGGCTGCTACATGCATCTCCGACACGATCTCCTAAAGCTTCTCAGTGAAACACTTAAAACATTTGATGACGTGAAGACTAGGAAGCTTCTCCTTTCCCCCAGCTGATTCTCAAGAAACCAGAATGGAAACTGCGCTGAAATAATAAAATGTCACCGAAAAGATCCCGAGAGCACAAGGGACCGAGTACAGGCTCTGCACGCAGGGGGCCTGGGTGTGAGCCCAGAACCACAAGGTCCCTGAGCACCTCTGGGACCGAGCACTGAACCAGGAGCAGCCCCAGAGCCTGGGGGCCTGCCCCTTCAAACAAACCAAAGAACCCGTAAGAAATACAAAGTCTCAAAAATCACTGACAGCAAATTTAATCTTCTCAAATACTGAACAGGTGGTGTGAGGGGAAGAAACAGCTCGGGGCAGACATTCAAGCTCTGCTCTGCAGCCAGCTGAGACGTTATGACGCAAATCCCATAACTGCCTGAATCTCAGTTTCCTCAGCTGGAAAATGAGAATAAAAACAGTATTCTGCCATTGTATTTCATCTTTCCAAGGATAAAATTTCAAGGGAAGAGCCAGAGATCATACAGCAGGTAGGGTGCTTTGCTTGCATGCAGTCGATCCAAGTTTGATCCTCGGTATCACTTAAGAAACCCCAAACACCATCAGGAGTGATCCCTGGGCACAGTCAGGTGTGTCCCCCACATACAAAAACAAAACATTTCAATGACATAAGAATGGGTTTCAACCTGAAATTGATGCAAAATATATACAGATGTAGGGATATCCCTAATAGCCTTTAATCTACATTGCAAGGGAGATTTTAGTTTTGTACCATTAAACCCTGCAACTTTCCTCACAACTCCACCCAGCTGACCAGACTATTACAGCCCGGATCATTGACAGCCACCCTGCAGCAGTTTTTTTTTTCAATCCAGCCCAGGTATGCTGAACCAGAGACTCTCAGATATGGGGCAGAGCTGCTACTTGCTCTCCCTGTGCCCAGTTGCTCATGAGGTGCCCAGGAGGCATGGCGGGTTCTAGCCCTGGCCTGCCACCCAGCAGAGCCTCACAACAATCCAGACCACCCTCCCTACTCCATGGGGCCTGCCATTTTCCACATCCAGACTTCCCTCTCGTCCACAACTCCACCCAGCAGACGAGACTATCATAGCCCGCGGCTCGCGCGGCGTGCGGCCTCTAGCGCCCGCGCGGTTCATCAATAAATGCTTTATTTAGAGGTGACTACAAGAGTATGCCACCCTCACGGCAAGCCTGGCAAGCTGCTCGTGTCGTATTTGATATGCCAAATACCAGTAACATTTATATTAGGTCATTCCCATGACCTAATATAATGGTTTGGGGCTCTTTATGTTCCTGGAGCAAGCGGATGCCTTTGGGTTCTACTAGCATGAGACAGGACATATGGAGATATTACTGGTGCCCACTCTAGCAAATAGATGATGAACGGGAAGATAGTGATAGATAGTGAATCCTGCAACTTAAAATTCTCACCACATTGACAGATGGGTGAGTTATTCATTATTTAATACCAATCAAAACACCTAAAGAAACCAGACAATGGACTACTACTTGTTAACTCCAAGCAGTGCACAGTCAGCTCTTTCACACAAGCAGGAAACTATTCTATCGAAATAAATTTAGCAATTCTAAGATATTGAGCATAACCACCAGAACAGGGACTGGTAGGAGCCTGTTTGAGTTCAGAGCGCCATGTAACCCTCTAGGAGTAAACTATGGGGTGCATTATGTAAGAGCAGGTCCACTGTGAAGCGTGCTAGAGCCAAATGTCTCCTGCTATGTCTGCCGACCTGGGTGGGGTTATTTTATCCCTATGGTCCTCATTTATGGAACTGTCCTAATCGCCCTTACCAAATTGCAGAATATGCAACTCTTCTGTTTGCTTGTGCTTGGCTTTTTTGGGTCACATCCTGCTACTCCTGACTCTGCACTCAGGAATTATTCCTGATGGTGCTCAGGGGACCATATGCGATACTGGGGATCGAACAGGGTCAGTCGCATGCAAGGCAAATGCCCTCCCCGCTGAACTATCATCTCCCTGTTTTGTTTTGTTTTCAGAAGATGCAACTCTGGAGAAGTCAAATGAAATCCTATACAAGCCACTTAGCATTTGCTTAATAAATAATAAAGAATGGGCTCTTCTTCCTCCCATTTGCTTTCAATTACCCAGATCCTAGAGATTTCTCCAAATGACATTCAAGCTGAGAAATCTCCTTCTAACTTCAGAAAATTCCAGAAATAGTTTCAGGCCATTGCTAAAGAATGTTCTTTACTAATCTTTTGATTGTTTTCTCTTGGTTGTCTCTTCATCATGAACAAGTATATCTTCAGTTCACTGGTCAATAAGACAATGCAGAGAAGTCACATCTAACTAGATCTACTGTATCTGCAGGAAAAAAAAATGTGGCTAACCACTAGCCAGCAGGAGAATAAGCTGAGTATTTCCCCAAGATTTGAATTGAAAACATGAAGATGGGCATCCAGTGTGCTTAATTTTTGGAAATGTAAACTCAATTGCCAGAGATCTGGAGAACACTTTCCAATCCCACCCTGCCATAAACACACCGAGAATAACTCAGCACCTAATACTGCAGTGATTATACAGTTCCTGACACCAGGGAAGGCTCAAACAAAAGAAACTACGTTGTCCTTTGTAATCTGATGATTAAGCAGCCACCTTAATTATATTCACATTATTTCTCAGTGACATGGATTTGGCTACAATTTCAAAGGGCAATTCATTCACTGTTTGGCTGTTTTAAAACTCAAGACTGGAGTAAGATACCACGTGGGAAGTAATTTAGTTGTGTAAGATTGTTAAGGGAAATTGGGTGCTAAGGTCTGATTATCGAAGCAGTATGTAGAATATGCAGAAATTTATAATCACTTAAGCATCCGAGAGTGTGGCGGTCACTGTTGACAGTGAATGCCATGTCAGCCAGGGAGGAATGTGACTGGCTTGACACCTCAGCTAAGTAGTTCCTCGAAGCAGGCACAAGGATACACAGAGACTTACAAGGGGAAAGTGCAGGGTAGAATGAAAAATTGCCTGGAAAGTTGCAGCCTAGTGGAGTGAGAATATAGCACAGGGTAAGGTCTGCCCTGCAGGCAGCTGATCCAGTTTACTCCCTGCACCCCAGGAGTGATCCCTGAGCACAGATCCAGGAGTAAACCCTGAGCCAGCTCAGAGCACCACCAGGTGAAGCCCCAAATAAAAAATGAAATAGAAACTAAAAAACGATAAGCCACTCAGGCAATTCTGAAGCTCCCTGATGTTAAAAAGCATTGCTTCAGGTACTTTCAACCTGACGCAGACACGGGCAGGTGGAACTGGAGGTGCGGACAGTCTTGGTTGGAGCCCATGCCCACAACATGAACTACTGGGTATAAATAATAACAAATGAAAGTGCAAAGTTTTTTTTAAAAATTAAAAATGTAGACTGGAAAGATAGTACAGTGGGTGAGGCTCTGGCCTTGCAACTGGGTGAGCTGGGCTCGTCCCTGGCATCCAATATGGTCCCCAAGCAGCAAGCACCAAGCATTGAGCACCACCTGGAGTAATTCCTAAGTGCAGAACAGGGTGTGGCCCCAAACCAAAAGACATACACAATCCAACAGATGACGGTTTAGCAGCCTGTGAAGCGGCCTTTGTCTTCCGCCCGCTATTGTTCTCTGCTGGCACTTTCCTCCCGGACAAGCCAGCTCGTCACACTTTCATCTGAAGGGCCAGGAACAAGCAACAAGCACCACAAGGTGCGGTCCCAAAACAAGACAAACCAAAAAAGGAACTAGACCACCTCAACACAATCAGACAGTCACAGAATCAGCTGCAAAAGTCTATTGCAGCCTATTTTCAAAGGAGAATTTTGGGTGGGGAATACCAGGACCAGCTCAGGTCACTGAGGAGTCCAGAAGTTCCCTTCTCGCCTTTGTGGGATATAAAGAATCACAGGGAATAGCAAAGGCTGAAAGGCAACAGAAACTGAGAACTGCTCTTCAAGGGAAGCTTACACAGCTGGGGTGGAGAAGGGAACAAAACAAACTTCTGGATACCAATTCCAACGCTTTCTACAGACCATGCTGTCTGAAACGAATCTGTCTTTTGTAAAGAAAATACAACGGGCAGATTCGAGCCTAAAGGCGTGAAGAGTGCTGGTTGGGCACAGTACTGGCAGGAGAGCATGCATGTTCCCCGGCTTTGACGCACACCACTCTTAACAATGGGGCTCTTGACAATGACTTTACTTGCCCTGTTGAATATCAACACCATATTGAGAAGAGGCTGGGCCACCCCCTGTGGTGCTCTGCACTTATTCCCGGCTCTGTGCTCCAGCATCACTCCTGAAGGTGCTCAGGGGACCATCCACGGCGCAGGAGAGGAAGCCTGGGCCGGCCACATGCAGCACCAAGGCCAGCACCTTTCTCTATACCCCCCATTTGCTCTCTCACGACAAGAGAAAAACAGAACAATGGTATATTTGTTCCTCTATGCAGACAAATGCATTATAAGCAACTGAAGCTGCAAGTAATTCTATTCTCTGCTTCTTCCTCTGCCCCCTCCTCTGATGCTGGAGGTATTAAAGAGACCAGAGGCTGGCAGGATTCAGCCCTAGGAACAGCGTCTCTCCCCTCCTCACCCACCACCTCTGATGGGAGCGAATCTGGATGCTTGCAGGGCTGGGCAAGGGCTGTAGTTACATTGAAGACATCAGTCATTATCTCAGTCACAGCCTCCTGAATCTTGATACAAAGTTGGTCTCACATGTGTATGGCAACTTTGATGAGCGTGATCGGGGCCCTTGCTTAGGCTGTAAAAAGCATCTCTGGACTTTACTGGACTTAGTTCATGTGACATTGAGTAACTGAGAAGTCTGTGTACAGTCGCAATTGCCACCAACGTCTGCTTCACAAAGGTCAGAAGACAGAGCAGCTCTAGATACACTGATTCACTTTATTTTTTTAACTGAATCACCATGTGATACAGTTAGAAGGCTGTTCAGATAGTTTTCAGTCAAACAGTGTTCCAACACCCATCCTTCCACCAGCGCACATTCCCATCACCAATGTGCCCCTCTACCCTCCTGCGAGAGATACAAATCAAAACAACAATGAGATATCATCTCACACCACACCACTGGCACACGTCCAAAAGAACAAGAACAACCGGTGCTGGCATGGATGTGGGAAGAAAAGGAGTCTCATTCATTGTTGGTGGGAATGTCGACTGGTACAGCCTTTTTGGAGGACAATATTGGTATCCCTCAAAAAGCTAGGAAATTGTGTTTCCATATGACCCGGAAATACCACTTCTGGGAATAGACCCAAGGGCTTTAAAACACTCACAGCAGAAATACCATCTGCAATTCTATGTTCATTGCAGCACAGTTCACAATAGCTGGAATCTGAAAAAAATTGATCACCCGAGAACAGATGAGTGGATAAAGAAACTATGGTAAATCTACTCGGAGGAATACTATGCAGCTGTTAGGAAAAATGAAGTCATGAATTCACTTATAAATGGATGGACAAGGAGAGGATCATGCTGACTCAATTCTTAAAGTAGGTGGGCTTTAACACAAACATGCTATCTTGGCTTATCCAAAGCGTTCATTAAGAGGCCAGAGCGATAGTCCAGTGGGTAGGCGTTTGCCTTGCACGTGGCCGACCTGGGTTCGATTCCCGGTATCCCATAAGGTATCACGAGCACTGCCAGGAGTAATTCCTGATCATCGCTGGGTGTGTTCCAAAGAGAAAAAAAAAGAAGCACTCATTAAGCCACTCATTCCTTGTGATTCCCTGGGCTCAATGAGAGGTGAGGTCTGAGATCCTCCCTCTTGAGTGTCCTCCGTGAATTTGATGCAGATACTCACCAGACTACATATCAAGAAACAGTGAAGAGAATTCCAAGAATTCCAACTGGAAAGGGCCAGAGCATAGCTTAGAATCAACATGAACTACCTGAGTCTCAGTCTGAGGCCCAGAAACCTTCTCTTCCTAACAGAGACTAAGCTCAGCTTAATCAGGAGGCCTGCTTCAGCCCAGTCTTTAGTCCTCACAGCACATCAGCAGGTCAAGCTTCCGGCCGCACACAATCTCCCTTCTCTGGTGATCAACATCGGACCCAATGTGATCAATACGGATCACGGAGCCCAGAGAGAACACAGAAAATTCTAAACATCTTGACAACACCAAGAACTACTCAGGGCCAGAGAGACAGTGCAGCAGGTCAGGAGCGTGCACAGCATCCTGCAGCTCTGGGTTTAATGTCTGCCACCATGTGTGGCTGGTCCCCTGAGTACTGTCTGAGATTACTCCTGAGCACAGAGTCCAAAAGAGCACTGCCAGGTATGGCCCCAAAGAACAAATTGAAACAGACCCCACCCTCTCTCCAACATGTAAAGAAATCCTCTTCCAAAGGAAACAAAACGAGCCGAGCGAGCCCGCAGGTGGCGTTGCCTTGCACGCGCCGTGGCCGCCGGCCCCGGTCCCCCGGCGCCGGTTCAAGGGCCGGGGAAAAGGAAACAAAACGCTGCTGTTACCTTTTTTTCATACATGGCAAAAGAAATATTTAGGAACTGAATCGGCACCACAGTCACCACCAAGCAAACCCGCCAGAGAACAGCTTGCATTATTTGGGGGTGCCCACTACTCAGAGCAGTGAATATCCAGGCAGAGAGGCGCACCAGATCTTGCTAAGAACAGATCCCTGGGGAGGCAAGAGCAGCAGCAAAGGTAGAGAGAGGGCCAGACCCTGCTGGTGTGGCGCTCCCAGTCTCCCTGTGGCAGCCAGGGCAGACCCACTGAGCTGTGGGCACCCAACCATATTGTCTGGTGCCATCGAGAGTCTGACAAAACCAGGCTTGGTCTGTGTTCAGGGACAGGGGCCAGGCAGCTCTTGGGGAGCCCCAGAGTAATCCATGATGACCCCATCCAGCATAGCAAAGAGCCGAGTAGAGGGGGAGGGAGAGGACAGAGAGCAGAGTCAGGCTTGGGGCAGGGTCCCACGGCCTCTCTGAGGTGTCTCTGCACCTCGCCCAGCAGTGGACCCTGCAGTCTGCCCACACCAGCTGCGACTGTGTTTTCTGCACTGCACTGACCAACCTGAGCCCTCCTCAGAGCCTCTATTCCTAAAGTCCATTTCCAGAAAAAAAGGGCCCCAGAGGTCCCCAATGCATCTGGAGTGTGTGACAGTGACCAAGCCACACCCACACATCCACGCTATGGGCCACCTTCTCTCCCCGATCCCTGCCCGTTTCTGGTTCCCGAATCAGAGCTCCTCACTGATCCTGGTCCTTCCTACTCTTTTACCTTTCATTTTGGGGGGGTGAGGGAGGGCTCCCTGCAGTGACCAGGGCTCTCAGAGGTACCTGGCCACAGGGGCCAGACGGCTAAGTGTAGGTCTGAGGATTGGTACTATCCACGGTCCCCTCACGCCACACCTACGGGGCCTGAGACACGTGGACATGGCTAGCCGTCCTATCTGCCTACCACACAGCAGCGACTTCTTCCTCATTAGTTGTGAGGCCACAGCCAGAGGTACTGGAGCCTGCGAGGCCCCTCCTGGGGTGCTGGGATTTAACCCAAGCAACCGTGACATGAGGCATACGCTCTACCACTTAAGGGACATTCTGCGACCCGATTAGCTAGCTACCTTTCAGCTCAGGGACAGGCAGATAAGTTCTGTAAGTCCTAGAAACAAAGTCACAGAGCTTGATACTACACGGGCCAACCTCTATGTCGACAGCCACCCCTTAGGGATCTGACATGAAATCTCATTTCCTCAGTGTGATGGCATTGACCGAGCACCTCCCCTGCAGACAGTGTAGTTCCCTGGGGTACGCAGATATGAATCCTGTCTGACAGGAGCAGGGGGCATTCTAAAGACGGAAGAAACAAGCTGAATGGACTACACAGGCCAAGGAAGCTAAAAGAAGCATGCACTAATTTTTCATGCACTGATGCTCACTTTTTTTTTCTTTTTGCTTTTTGGGTCACACCCAGCAATGCTCTCAGGGGTTACTCCTGGCTCTGCACTCAGGAATTACTCCTGGCGGTGCTCAGGGGACCAGATGGGATGCCGGGGATCAAACCCGGCCGGCATGGGCCGGCCACGGGCAAGGCAAACGTCCTACCCGCTGGGCTATCGCCTCCGGCCCTGATGCTCACTTTTGGCGGCTCTTTTCTGGAGACTGTTTACTACCTTCGACGACATCCAAAGGCACAGGGGTAATGAGACCAGGCTCTTTCTCAATCGGCAATCTGCATATGAGTAATTAGCTCAAAGGTACATCAGCATGACCCTTATAAAACACTCTCTGCCTCCAGAGCAAGAAATTAAAACCGCTCGAACAGAGTATGCTGAATTGGGCTCCACCCACCACCACCCCCCAATCTATCACTGGTAGTTTCTAATGATCTATTACTGGCCAGTGCAATCAGAGCCCATGCCTGAAGGGCCAGCAACTGCACATGCCGGATTAACAGCGAGGTTATCCAGGCTCTCCACCTACATCTCCAAAGCCCAAACACAGGTACTTGTTAGGGAAGTCAGGTGTCCTACGAGATGTTGTAAAGTGCCTTAAAACTGGGAGTGGGAGTGGAAGGACAAGGAGAGTAGCTCATCGCTTGCCTGGCACACTTGCCTTGAACACTGCTGACCCAGGTTTGATCCCCAGCACCCCATATGGTCCCCTGAGTTCCGCCGGTAATGATCCATCAGCACAGAGCCAGGAGTAAGCCTGCAACACTGCTGGGTGGGGCCCCCAAACCAACACAAAAATAAAGATAAATCAAGTTCCCCGTTTGACCAGCCCGCGCCACGCCCGCGATGCAGTTTTCTCTCCGGAAAACCGCGCTGGCTGCAGGAAGTTTTACAGAGCTGGGGCGGGCACTGCAGCGGCTCCGGTGCACGGCGGCACGGCGGAGCACCGGGACCCGCCTTCCCCGGTGTGGCTACACTCGCTGAGGCTGCAGAAAACAGATCGAAGGAGCCTGTTCGGGCCATGTCCGGAACCTGGCAGTAGGAAGAGGAGTTGGCACCGCAGTGGGTACACCCAACCGACGCAAGCAAAGGGGCTGAGCTCCCTCTGCAGTGGTGGGCAGGGCAGGCACCGCGGCCTGAAGTTCGCTCTGCACCCGGCTGGCCCGGAGGCCCAGCAGCCCGAGATCTCTCTGCCGGAGGGTCACGCGGGGAAAGCCGGGACTGCGCCCAGGAGGGCCGAGCGTCCGAGCTGTTCCCAGGGTACGGCCAGGCTCACACCTCCTCCAGTCCTCCAGTCCGGTAGACACAAGTCCCCCGCAGAGAAAGGCGGCGCCCGGATGAGCGCCAGCTCGGAGTCGGGGTCAGCGCCGTGGGCGGGTCCCGATGGGCTCTGGGGTCAGGGCGCAGGGGCAGCCAGAGCCCACGCCGGGAGCTGGAGCTCAGAGCGGAGCCTCGGGACACAGGGGGAAGCCGGAGTCCGAGCCTAGAGCCGCCGCGGGCCGGAGGCCGGAGCAAGGAGCCCTAAGAGCAGCCGCGGGGGGGAGTCCGGAGCCCCTGGGGTCAGATTCCAGAGTCCTACCCTGTTCCGGACCCCCGAGCGCAGCCGCGCACCGGAACCGAGCTCGAGCCCGGAGAGGCGGCCGGTACTCACTGTGCACACCGCTGCCCGAGTCCCGGCGAGGTTTATCGGCCTTTCGCATTCCGGGCCGCTCGGCTGGTCACTTCCGAGCCCGGGCTCAGGCGGTGTCAGCGGAGCGGCGGGGCGGGGCAGGGCGGGGGGGCGGGACGGGCGCGGCGGGCGAAGAGGGGCGGGGCTAAAAGCTGCGGGCGAGCGAGGAGGGGCGGAGTTAAGTGTGACTGGGCGGGGCTCCGGCAGCGGACGAAGAGCGGAGGCGAGACTAAGTATGGGGGCGGGGCTGGACGGGGCGGGGCGTCCAATATGGCCCCGCCTCCTCCACCACCGCCTTCAGGCTTCTCTGTGAAGACTCTCCAGCCGGCACCCCTCGGCTCCTGCAAAGGAGGGCGGGCGCAGTGCTCTCTTGGCACTCAGAGCTTCAAGCCCCTCTTCCAAAACTACAGTGACTCGATGCTCACCTTCTAGGGTCTGCAGTTCTTCCCACTGTGCCTTTGTTCAATTTTAGCTTCTTAATAAACTTAGTTATTTGGAGTTTGTCCACCCGTTCCCCGCGAGGCGTGAGGACTCTTCTTGACTGTAATCAGGAGAAACCCCTGACCCTGACAGTGCTGGGGGACCTATTTATGCAGTGTCCGGATGGAACCAGGGCTCTGCCCAGCAAGGAAAGAGCCTTACCTCATTCTTATCGCTCTGGAAACAGGCAGCTTAGCAGCCAGAACCATGATTGTTGTATACTGTCACGAGTGAAAACCCCAAAATAAATTAGAACACAGGGGTCGGATTGGTAGTACAGGGGCAAGGCGCTTGTCTTCTACTCTCCTTGATCTGGATTTGATCCTCAGCACCACATATGGGCCTTGGAACACTGCCAGGCGTGATCCCTGAGCACTGCTGAGTATGGCCAGAAATAAAATAAAGTACAATAAAACGAACATATTTAAGTCATTAAAAAATTCATGAATGCACACAGCTAAAAATGAATAAATAGGAGAAAAGGAAACACCTTTTGACTCTTACAGAAAAAAATAAGAATATAGAATATAGGAAGAATAAGAACTGATTCTTCCATAAGAAGAATTATTGTTCTTCTTGAGCCCAAAGAAATCATACAGGGAGTGGAGCACTTGCCTTCTACACAGCTGACCTGGCACCCCATGTGGTCCCCAGAGCCCGCCAGGAGTGGTTCCTGAGGGCAAAGCCATGAGTAAAACTTGCCGGGTGTGTCCCCATCTCTCCCCAAAGGAACAACCATTGTCCTTCTTGAATTATGCCGACTTATAGGTAAAATGGCGATAGGGCTGAAGGAAAGAGTTATACAATGTAAACCAAAGATCGCTGCCCTGGGTCCTTAAACCAACTGCAACAAGGCTGCAGGCTGAGGCCGGGTGGGGAGGGAGGCGGCAGGTCAGGGCTGAGAGCACAGAACTCAGGCCTGGCCCGTGACAGTTGAGTGATGACTGGAAGCTGCCATCAGCTAAGGAAGTGCCACCTGCTGGCATTAAAGGGAGAACTATAGGCTGCTATCACTGGGTCGCCAGAGCAGGGGTCCCTCAGGCTCCCCGGTCTGACCCTCGCCACCCCTCACTATTTTCACTTCTACTTTAGCAAAGCTGGGGGGAGAGAGACAGGGCGGTGGGGAGGATGGGGCTGAGACAAGAACCTGCATGTGGCACATCTGGGTTCCATGGCCAGTGCCCATTCCGGGAGCACCACCAGGAGTGACCCCTGAGCAGAGCCGGGAGTAAGTCCTGAGCACCACTGGATGTGGCCCCAAAACAAAATAAGTTAAAAGATTTTTTTTAATAAAGCTGGTGCTGTAAGAGTTCTTTGAAGTTTTTGTTGTTAGTTTTAGGTTTTAATTTTGTTTGGGCGGACATACCTGGGGCCAGGAGCTATTCCCAGCTCTGTTCTTTTTGTTGTTTTGTTCTGGACCCCATGTGGCAGTGTTCAGGGCTTATTCCTGGCTCTGCACTTAGGACTCACTCCTGGTGGGCTTGCGGGACCATATGGGATGCCAAGGACCACATCAGGTTGGGCACATACAAAGCAAACGCCCTACCTGCTGTTCTCTCACGCCGCCCCCCAGCTTTGCTCCTGAGGGTGGCTCCTGATAGTTGGGGTGGGGGTAAGTCCATGATCGAGTCTGCACACAGACCCTGGAGGGTCTTCCTCCAGCCCCTTCCAGAGCACCTTTCCCAGGCAGATCTGTCTTTAAAAATCCTGCTAAACTCCGTGTGTGGTCCTGACCATAAAAAGAAGTAGTAATAAACTTCTAAATAAAAACATCATTCAAAGAGTCTGCTTTGATTTGCCATTAGCATTTGCTTTCCTGTCTGTTTTTAGACTAAACCTCAGCTTATCTCCAAAGACTTCACTTCCATAACAGTGACCCCATAAGGGACCTCACAGGGTGACCGACAGGTCCACACCCCAATAAGGACGTGTTGGTGGCTTATCTGCCATAGGGAAGCCTGGTATTTCTGGGCTCAGGCAGAGTACAGATGAGTAAGCATTGGATTATGAAATGAATTTTCCAAAGGTCTTTCCCTGGCAGGGTGAGAGGAGAGAGCGCCTCCCTTCTTCAGAGTTTCTGCTCCCTGACGGTCAGCGCCATCCTGTGCCCCCCCCCCCGTTCAATCCCTGACATCCCATATGGCCCTTGAGCACCACCAGGGTGACCCCTGGCGCAGAGACCAGAGTAAACACTGAGCACTTCCAGGTGGTGGCCCCCCAAAGACACAAATAACAAGAAAAAATAATTTGTAATTATGCATAAAATAAATTGTATGCAAATTGTCAAAACTACAATGTTCTGCTGTTGACTGTGCAGAGCCCTTCATGAACACACAGACTTTCTTCAGCCCTGGCTCCTGTCTAGGAGAAGGGAAGCCAATGGAGAGGGGCACCAGGCGCACAGGAATGCAGGAGCTCATGGAAGAACCAGGATGCAGGGCAGCACCCCAGGGCTGCTCCCCAACAGTGTGGGCAAGCCTTCTCTGCATTTCTCTGCATGTCTCCCCGTCTGCAGGGCCTGTGGTTCCCCAACACCTGTCACCGTGATTTCCCTTCAGTCCCGTGTGGGATTCCTGTTTTCCTTCCCTGCGACGACCACCTGTCGGCTGGCAGCGGTGCAGGGCGGCCTTCTCAGGGATCCAGATTGGTCCCACCCCAGACTCCCTCCTGGAGAGCTCAAGGGACACACAGCACCTAGCACCACATGCGGGAGGCCCCTGGCCACCAGAACTGGAAGGAAGAGGCTTTTCAGGCTTTGAGATGGGCAGTGCCAAAGCTTCTGGCACTGAACCTGGAGAACACAGGAGTAGGCTGGCATCGTCTGAGCCATGCTCCTCCTTTCGGGCCACCAAGATGCTTCGCTTGTCACAGTGACCCCAGAAGGGATGAATGACCCTGGCCAGCTGCAGGGAGACTCTGCCCACACATCCAGGCCAGGTCTGCACGAGGCTGCGGGATCAAGTCCAGAAATCAAAGCCATGACGGACCAGCCATGACAGCTACGTTTGGCGGCCCTGAAGAGAATCCATGCAGCTGCCGCAGGCTCTGAGCCCTCCTCACTCATTCACCAAAGCCTGCACTCTGGGCACTGGACATCTTACAACAATTCCTCTGCACTGGGCATATCTATGCCACCAAAGCGCTTCCAATATCCCAGTTTCAGAAGTGCCTGGCTGTTGGATGACAGGCCCAGCTAGCTTGGGAGCTTTGCTGTTTAATCCACTCACGGCTTAATCTTTTTACATGTTCTTAAGCCAGGGTTCATACTAATGAGATCTCTCTTCTATGTAAACACTGATGGAGGGTGTGGCAGTTACAGAAGTTACCTTGACTCTGAATGCGTAACTTCTGACTTATTCTTATAAATCTATGAAGACTTCTATGTTATCTAGATTGGGCACAGCTTCTCTTTATACCCACTGCACCCAGTGTGGGACAGTTAGAATTTACCAGGAGACTGCCACCCTGGCTATATTGAGACTATAGATTATAGGTGTTGCAGGATTGGGGTTTTCTGATTGCCGCAAAGAAGGGGTAGTTAATGGGGTTTATCGCATGTTGCTGTATAGCTGGTATAAATATTCTCCCATGCCAAATCATCGTGGGACTAGCTAGATCTTACCACATATTAGCCTGGCCTGGACCTTTTAGACAGAGAAAATTTGTTGCCAGCACAAGGCTCCCTGATATACCAAAGCAATAAAATATAAAATACAGAAGTAGGGAGGGAAGCTTAAAATATTTAATGCATTGGTGTTGGTCTTTGGTACAGAGATCCATCTCAGAAACCTTCTAATACAAAGCATTCCAGCAGATCTCGCTCAAAATGGCAATAAAGGGCCTAGGAGGGCAGGGAGGGATTCTAAGGCATTTGACCCTCCTGCTTCCATGTGGGAGGAAGGTTGAGCTCAGGGGTTAAATTCTCGTGGGGGCTCTGCCGCTGTGAGCTTTGGCTTGGAAGTTGCTTCTCCTTCAAAGCCTTAGTGGTCGCCATCTGGTAAGGCTGGGGTTCTACCTGGAAGCGGTTTTCCTTTTGCTGATTTGTATGCCGAGCCTGTGTAAGTAAGCCTTTAAAACTCATTGAGTTATCCATCCCGCGCGGAGGACCCGCCTGCGGGCCCTGAGCGCCTAACAGGAAGGATCATACTAGTTTTCCCTCATGCAGGTGAGTGTGACCCTTTCAGTATACAGAGATCAAGATACTCAGAATCACCCTGGTGCAGATAATAAATAAGAAGGACCTTATGGGGACCATCTAGATTACATGAAGCCCATGAAATTAAGATGTATTACCTTATACTAGCTCCCCCTCTCCAGTGTTTTATATAAGAGATAATCTTGGAAGAAGGGATTAATCCTTGGTGTAATCCTTTGTTTATACCTGTAGTAGGGTATGGCACCACCCTTGTACACTCTTCTATCTAGAAGTTGTTTAGGGTTCTCTGTTGACAGGACCCTCCCCTGTCAACAAGTTAGGATTACTTTGGTGAATACAAGGGGACTGACTAGAGGTACTGCTCTCCTCTTTGACTCTCTTTGGTGGGACTCCTTTCTGGTACGACTCTCTCTGGTAGGACCCCTTTCTTTGGTAGGACTCCTCTCTGGTGGGATCCACTTTGTGGGACTCTCTTGGGATCCACTTTGTGGGACTCTCTCTTGGTGGGATCCTCTTTGGTGGGAGACTTGGGCTCTTGTATGTGGTCTAAATTCTGATCAGAGCTAGAGGTCTTCCATTATATTGGATTGCAGTGGTAGAGCTTTTTTTTATTATTAAAAGCCTTCTTGGAACTGCTCCCGGCTCGTGAGTTTTCATCCGTTTCCCAGCGGTCTCGGAAGTAGAAGAGAACTTCTGTCTTGATACTGTTGGGGACCCCAGCGGCTCCCCAATACCTGGCTAAGTACACATGTGCTCAGTTGGTCAGATTCTCATAATCCATTGCTGGCAGCCACTCTCCAACACACGGTTCACTCAGGAGCTTCAAACAAAATGTTTGCTTGAAGGCCTACTGTGAAGTTTTCATCAATTGATCACTTGATCACTTGACATTCCATTATTTGTCAATTTGCTCTAGTGGGCACCAGTAAGGGTTTCCATTTGTGCCTGTCATGTTCCAGTGTAGTCCAATGGCATCTGCTTGCTCCAGAAATATGAAAAGTCTCAAACCATTTGTTCAGGGTCTTGACAAAGAAACCTGACCATCTTGTAGGTGGGCGGCCACGCGATCTTTTGGTATCCTGTGGGATCCAGTCAGTAATGGCTCTAGTCCAGTGGTCATCTCCAAATCGCATTACATGTCCAGCTCATCTGATTTTGATGCCTTGGCAAACGAGACAGTGTCCCTGACTCTGGATCGTTGTGGAGGTCGGAACTCCAGATTCCTTCTCTCACTTGAGTGAGGTGTGATATTCCAAGCATAGCTCTTTCGATTCCTCTTTGGGAGACCCAAATATCTTTCTCATCCTGCTTTCATATGGCCCAGTTCTCTGAGGCATATGTTAATGCAGGGAAAAAGGTGGAGTCCAAGAGATGTGCCTGGAGTCGGAGGTTCTTTTTCCTTTTAGTTATTTCTTCAATGCTCTTGAAGGCATTCTACCGCTGCTCTCTTCCTCCTTCACAGCTCAGATTTTAGGTTGTTCTTCATGCTGAGTTCTCAACCTAGGTATACATAACTGCTGCATTCAGAGATGTTTGTTCCATTGAGAGTGAATGGGACACCTGGAACTAGTTCATTTTCAAAAACCTTGTTTTGTTGAGATTCAGCTATAGTCCTACCTTTCCACATTCAAGGTTGAAGTCAGCCAGCATTTGTGCTGCTTGGCTAATGTCTGGTGTTATTAGAACTATGTCATCAGCAAAGTAGAGGTGGTGTAGTTGCCGACCATCTATCTTCACTCCCATTCCTTCCCATTCTAATTGTTGCATGGCGTTCTCGAGGGTGGCGCTGAAGAGTTTTGGTGAGATGGTATCACCCTGCTGAACCCCTCTTTTGACATCAATGATCATGTCCTGGTAGAATGGTGAAATCTTGGTGGAGAATCTGTAATACAGCTCATGAAGGATCTTGATGTATTGAGTTTGAGCGCCCTGTTTGGCTAGGGCTTCGATGACCGCTTCAGTCTCCACAGAATCAAAGACTTTCTTTAAATTGAATGTTAGATAGAATGGCATCTTGAACTCCCTACAAATCACAATGAGCTTGGTTACATGTGGATATGGTTGATTGTGCTGAATCCGTTTTGGAAGCCAGCTTGCTCGTATGGTTGTCCTTCATCTAATGTTCTGCCAATCCTGTTCAGGATGACTCAAGTGAACAGTTTGTAGATGACGGACAACAAGCAGATGGGGCAATAGTTGCCAATGGCATGGATGTTTCCCTTTTTGTACAGTAGAACTGTCCTGCTGGTTTTCCACTGGGAGGGCACCTTGCATTCGGACAGGTAGCATGTGAAGAGCCGAGCCAATGCATTGATGAGTACTGACAGCGGATTCTTCAGGTGTTCAGGTCTGACTTTGTCTGGCCGGGTGCTGTTTGTTTCTTTGCCAGCGAAATGGCATGTCGGATTTCAGAAGGTAGAACATTGGGAACGACATATCCATCCTGTTATATGGGCAGGTGGATGTGGCTATTAAAGAGATCTGAGTAGAAGTCATGGATAATCTTCTCTATTGCCTTTCTGGAAGATGTGATAGATCTATCAGGATGTCGGAGGACAGTCATCTTGGTCTTATAGTTGGCGAAGGATAGGTGGGCGTTGTGAATGCTTTGCCTGGCTTCTGCTGCATTGGCCAGTATTGCTGCTCTTCTCTCTTTGAGGTCTTCCTTTATTGCTTCTCTGCACTGCTTTGTTAGCTTGGACATCAGCTTCTGTGTGAGATGTGGCAGGGCGTACTGCTCCTCCTTCCCCAAATACACTGTGTCTTCTGTTGGTTTTGGCATCACCACAATATTTGAATTTTTCCTACCTCTTCATGTGTGTCTTTGATTTCCTCAGGGAGTTGTAGTGCTCCTGCTCCTACCTTACATGACATTGTGTCTCTCTTACTTGCCTGGACTGTGCTAACCCCTTCACAAACCTTCAATTACTATCGCTAGCAACAACATTTTCATATTTCTATTTGAAATTCAGCCTATTTGCTAGAGAGCCAAATTATATAGGACATTTCTCCTTAGATGTGCCATGGAATGTAGGCATGAAAATGTCTAGGAATAAATTCATCCTTCTAGCTAATCCTTGTGACTCCAGAGACACAGAGGTTTTCATAACAAGGATAAAAGTCTGCTTCCTGCGACTCAAACTGGATGTCTAGAACCAGAACTCCAGGGCTAAGTGTCACCACTAACAATATCTGAATGTGTGGGGAGACTACTGGCCGGTCTGTGTTAAAGGCTTCCAGGTACCACCCATGTTACTGCCCCCTCAGCTTTTTCCAAATGATGCCTGGGAATGATCATTTGGTAAAACTGATGTTGAGGCAGGATTTAGCTGGGCAGAGCTGGGCGAGCCTCATGTGAGTGAATCCCCAGCACCCCATACTCACTCACTCTCACAAACTTACTCTCACACACTCGCATTCATGCACACTCTCACTCTCTCACAAACTCACTCATTCACACACTCACACGTTCACATACTCTCACATTCCCACATTCTCAGACACTCACATACTCTCACACACTCATATTCACTCACTCTCACTCTCTCACAAATTCACACCATTACACTCATTCACACACACATCTCACATTCTCATTCATAGTTAAACACATTCTCACTCTGTCACAAACTCACACCCATACAGCCATTCACACACAGGCTCTCACTTTCACACACATACACACATTCACACACACACTCATACTCTCTCTCACACATATATACATGCCCTCATATACTCTCCCACATTCACAAATACATGCCTCATACTCTTTCACACTCACATACTCACACATTCTCTCACACTCACTCCACACTCACACACACATACTCTAATACAATTATTAATGATGATCACCAAATTAAAGCCCTTCTAATTTGGTGTTAAAAAGCAAAGATATGTACATTTTTTTCTTCAAACACTCTTCAGAGTTAAAGAAATGAAAAGGAAGGGAGTAAGGCCCTGAAGAAAGTGTTCAGGAAATGCAGGGTAGAATGTAACCTGGGAAACTCTAGTGAGAAAGAACAAGAGCAGGGAGGCGGCTGGCAGCCAAGGAGATGCCACCTGTGACACTAAATACCCATGTGATAAACATGTGGCCAAAACCGCTCCGCCTCCAGCTCCAGCCCTGCCAGATTCCCGAGAGAGGGCGGGTTTGGAGGCCACATCCTCTCCATTAACTCTCTCCTCCATAAACTCTCTCCTCCAACAGCAGTATGCCGACCACTGTGTGGGAGAAAAAGCTAAACAAGCAAACATAAAAGTGTCCAATCCTGAGGATTTTGAGCAGTACAGACCTTCAAGAGGTGCTTGCAAACCCTCGGGCCCCTTCCAGTGATTCTCACCAACCAGGTAAAGTGCAAGGGATAGAAACGCAGGGAATGGTTGACTCCCCAGAATAGTTAGAGCGGAAGTATATTTTCCCCTGCATCTGTTAAATGCTGAACTCAAACTCAGGGCTGACTGTGGGCCTGATGTGTGATTCCCCCAGAGCAAGTGTGATCCCTTCCTGGCAGCATCAACGCACATTCTCCTGACATTTTCATTCAAAGTTCATAGCCTTGGAGGTCCAGAGAGCTGGTACAGGGGTTAAGGTATTTGCCTTGCATGAAGTCGACCCACATTTGATCCCTGGCACCTCCAGGAGTGACTTTGAGCACTAGTCAGAAGTAAGCCATGAGCATTAACGTGTGTCACTCCAGACCAAATCAACCCAGACAACAAACAAAAACATTCATCACCATTGAATGATTTTTAGCCTTTCACTGGACTGCAGAAGAAGAGAGCTGGAAAGGGCTCTAGGACATACACTCAAGATGGAACAACAATAATAGGAAATTCACCAAGCAACTAAGCTCTGTGCCTACCTGTTGCAGTACACTGCTGCCCAGAGCCTCTGCATCTGGCTTGGAGTTGCCTCCTGCAGGTCACTTTGTAGATAGGAGGAGGACAGTTTGAATGTGACAGTTTATCTGACCATGCTTTCTATACTGGCTGGTATAACTATTCTCTCATGCTGCCACAATCATCATGGGACTAGCTAGGTCTTACTGGTATATTTGCCTGGCCACGTTGGATCTCTAAGTAATTAGACCAGAGAAAAATGCTGTTTGCCTCCAAGCAAGCAAGCATGGCTCCCTGATAACTCAAAGGCTGATATACAGAACAACCATGAAGTAAAAGACGAGACTTTTGTGAAGGCTTGGAGAAATGTTTAACTGGCTATAGAATATTCTTTGGTACAGATGCATGCCTTTGTATTCTGAGATACAGCTCATCTCAGAAGCTCCTCCTTCACTCTACCCTGCAGGGGCACTTCCAAGGCCGATCTTGGCTTGGCAGCACTAACATCTCAAAGGGCCTAGATGAGGTCCTAGGAGAAATTAATTGAGGGAATTTGACTCTGATAGTTTTCCTTTTAAGTGAGAGGTCTGGGTTGCAAGGATATAAAAACCTAGCCTGCTTCCTTTCTCGCTCTTTTTCCCCTCTTCTGTTGGCGCTCCCCCTGCTTCCCTCTTCACTGTCTTCTCCTGCACGGCCTTAACACGTGGTGGCAGCCATCTTGGCCTACACGTGGCGGGGCCCAGCCGAAACCTAAGTTTGTGGTTTTTCCTATTGCTGATTTGTATGCCAGAATCTGTGTTAAGTAAACCATTTTGAAACTTCACCAGATTCTTCCATCTTTCTCCATCTGCCAGCTGCCAATCCCCTGGGACAGAAGGGGATCCCTGACCCTGCTCCCGGTTTTGTGTGGGGCGCTCCAGAGTTTCCCCGCACCTACCCACTTCTTATATATTGCTGAGCATTAGTTTGGGCCTTGGAGAGTAGCAGGGGCATTAAAATATTCACTCTTCCCCAAGCAAGAAATACTCAAGAGAAAATCTACAAAATCTCCAAAGGAGAGTTGCCAGTTTTAAAGGATAAAATGATTGTTTAAAATAGTTGTAGTGCTAGCTTAGATTTGGGCATGTTTCCTGATTATCTTAAATATATTCGATGCCCATAAGTCAAAAAGGGTTTAACATAATTATCTTATATATTAAAAACTACCAGCTAAACTATGATTTCTTGTCTTGAAGGGGGAGTACAGTGGTGGCTTTTATAAGTTGCAAAGTTTTGAAGTATTACCTCCCCAAAGAATGCTTGCTTAGCTGTGGGTTAGTGCCTTAACTAGGCACTAGGGGTCCCTGATTATATTATTGAACACATATGTTCTATATGTCAGGAAAAATGAGATGCAGCGTTGGGAGGTTTTCAATGATTCGACCATGTTGTCCCCAGCAGTGAAATGACACTGGGCTTGCAGCTAGAAATAGTGACCAACATAGTATTTTTGGGGGAACAAGAATGACTCACCTTGGGGACCGGGGTGGCACCAGCGTGGGCTCTGGAGGGCTGACTGCTCCCAAAGCTTGTTGTTCTTTTCTTGAAAACAGAAAAGATGCGTGTTAATGAGGAGAACAGCTTCACAATGCGGCCGAGTAAGTATTTTTGCATTGGTTCAAATACCTTCTCAAGCTATAAGCATGTCAATGAACTAAACACAAAACAAACCCGATTCTAAATTATTCTCACCTTTTCCTGAACTGTGTAAGTGTTGGAAAGAAAGACCACGTCAACTAACTCTCAACTACTAAGTACTCAATCTTGAAGAAGGGCAGAACTTAATGTCTTCAGAAACAACACCAGCTGGGCCATGGTGGATGTGCCTTCAATGGTGCTAGAGAAAGGTACATTAGCACAGCCTGTATACCACCTACCTGTGCTGTAGTTTGTATTTACATCTGTGTGTAGTTTATGAAGGAAAAGACAATTTTTTAATCAGAACCCTAAAGGACTGCAAACTAAATATATTTAAGAATCCAGGGAGCCAGCGAGATAATACAGCTGGTAGGCCATCAGCTCATCAGGGTTTGATCTGCAGTACCCCTTATCTGAGCTTTCCAAGAGTAATCCCTTAGCCCAGAGCTGGGATAAGTCCTGAGTGTGGTTGTGTGTGACCCAAAATCCATAGAAAGAAAAGAAAAGAAAAAGAGGAAAGTAAGGAAAGAAAGGAAAGAAAGAAAGAAAGAAAAAAAGAAAGGAAGGAAGAAAGAAGGCTCTTCCACTAGAATACCTGCATACTACACACTCAGATAACACATATACCACACACGCACAGACACATGCACACACAACAGGACATAGCAAAAACACCAGGGCAGTACTGACTTGTAGGGGTTTCAAAGAGAAAAATAGATTCACTAATGCTCCTCCCTTTAAGGCCTGGGTAGACAGATACTTAATTCTGATCATAAAAGCCCTCTTACATTATTCTTTTTATGTAAACTGTTCATTCTTTTGCCTGTGATTAAAAGCTACACTGAGGCCCAGAAGAAGAGCTCAGAAAACTGCTGTGCCAGTGAAGGTCATCAGTTCCATCCTTGGTGCCACCATATGCCCAGCCTGTGACCTTGAAAGCTGCCCTGTTTGAATGGCAGCTTGGCTGTCTGTGGGCCCCAGAGCCACGAGTAATTTCCATCCACACCATGGTCAATGGTGTACAACCACCAATAAAAGTATCCCACCCCAGTACGAGCACAACACTGAATAATGCGCAGGGTCGCAAGTGTGATCCCTGGTGAATGCGGGATCACTACTTAAAGGTGTGAGGCCCTCAGCAACCATCCCGGCTGAGTGTGGGAGCTTCACAAATACAGCACACATATTTGAGGAGCACATGAGAGCACCAAAACTAAATGCCTAAGCAGCACAGTCAGGCGTCACTGTCCACAACAGCAACTACAGCAAAGGGAAGAAGAAAAAAGAAGAAAACTACTTCTCTACTTATAAAGAGAAAAGCAGAAAGAAGACAGTATAAATTACTCAAAATTCTGCCTATCCAAAACAGTCTCCGCATGTATGTTCCTATTTAATAATGCAGGGATATAGGCTTTTCATCTCCCCCCCCCCCCAACATAAAGTTTTCCTCTACTGAGAAATCTTCCTTACAGCTTGGTGTTAAAGACACAAATATCACTATATTTTCACTAATCTATGCTGTAATTTCACCAATCATTCATTACCTGATACAGCTGTTTATCCCCTATTTTATAGTAGCTATAAATGGAGCTATGATGAATGTCTTTGCACATGGCTACCAAATCCACCTCTGCTTATAACCTGGGATCAAATTCCCAGAATTGGTTGGGAGGAGTAAAATTTTGTTTTTCTTTTTCACAATGCTGTCACTTTAACCTTTCTAAGTAAGGAAAGTTTTGATCATGGCTCTAACATTTCTAGTGTTATGATGGGCTAGTTTTCAAGCGTTTGAAGAAATTTATCTAAGTCAAAACCAGGCCCCTTTAAAGCACACACACACACACACACACACACACACACACACTAATTCAGAAGATAAAGCTAACGAGGCATTATCTTTGCTGAGACAAGATACACTTCATTCCATCTTTCTTTTTAACTCTGTCCCACAGTCTCCTTCCCACCACTGGGTGTCTCCTGAGCTGGACATTCTGCAGCCAGGTAATCTCATCTTATCGTGTCTGACACAAATTTCAGCAAGCTTGAAGAACCCTCATTTCCTTTTAAATATACTACTTTAAAATCTAGTCAATCAGTTCTCTATTCAATTTCTATGAGTGAGTAAAAAGTTATACATAGCTTTAGACTTTACAGAATCAGTGTTTTTAAAAATAATAATCAGAAAGCGTGATTAAGTCTACACTACAGCAGCAATTTTTTCCTATGGACTAAGTGAAACCAAAAGTGAGGTATGACTTTGAGATCATATTTGCTCTCCATTTCCTATAAGAGGAATGTTTTCTTCAAAGCTGTATTGCTACTTTCATATTTCAGAGTGATCTATTTCTGGAATGCATTAAAGAATTTCAAAAATTCTGTTCCTTGAATTCCAATGAGTTCACTCAAGAATTGGAGGCTTGATTTGTAGAAAGAACCCAGGAGTGCCAACTAATAATTACACTTTTATAGTTATTCTTATTAATGTGATACTATCACGTTCATAATTCTATAGATACTGACATTGGCAACTTGGTATGTGTGAGTATGCATGTGAGAATGTGAGTGTATGAGTGTGTGTACATGTGCAGATGTGTGTGAGTATATATGTGCGTAAGTATGTTGTGTGAGTGTGTATTTGAGTGTATATGTGCAGAAGTAACTGTGTGAGTGCGGCGTGTGAATGTGTCTGTCCACTCAGGTGCTTAGGAGGTAACGCTGCCTCATGGGGTTATGGCAATGGGAGGATACCAGCCCCGAGTTATCTCCCTGGCTTGGGGTTTAGTAACTTTTAAAGGATCATCCTAAAATATAGTCATAAAGAAAATTTATAAGCACATATTACCTTTGTGATTAAAAGAGAAGAATGTCACTAAGAATAAAAATGAGGAAGAAATTTTAAAATGTTGGCATTTTAAAATACATTATCCATGCATTTAAGAAAGAAGAAAAGTCAATCCTGTAGAAAGGAAAGTCAATGAACAGTAAATATATCTCAGGACCGGAGAGAATACCTTGCTGGTGGGTTCACTCAGGTGTGACCTAGGCATCCATATGGTCCCCGAGTACCACTAGGAATAAGTCCTGAGTGCAGAGCCTGGAAGCAAGAAAGAGAGAAAGGAAGGGGAAAGAAAGAAAGAAAGAAAGAAAGAAAGAAAGAAAGAAAGAAAGAAAGAAAGAAAGAAAGAAAGAAAGAAAGAAAGAAAGAAAGAAGAAAGAAAGAAAGAAAGAAAGAAAAGAAAGAAAGAAAGAAAGAGAGAAGAGAGAGAGAGAGAGAGAGAGAGAGAGAGAAAGAGAGAGAGAAAGAAAGAAAGAAAGAAAAAAGAAAGAAAAGAAGAAAGAAAGAAAGATCTTTTCCTTTAAGGCACAGTTTTCCAGTCTATTTATACATTTTATATATGTTATTCTTTATTAACTTGGGGGGCTTGGGCAACACCTTGTGATGCTCAGAGGTCACTGTGGCTCTGCACTCAGGAATCACTCCTGGTGTGACCGTATGGGGTAACAGGGATCGAACCCTGAACTGACAAACACCCTAACCACTGAAGCATCGCTCTGGCCCCTCTTTATGAATTTTTAATTTGTTAAAGTTGGCTTGTGAGCTGATGCCCCTTTTGCTTCCATCCCTCAGAACAACTACGCTGATGCATGTGGCTAATGTGTCCACACTTTAAATAGATGTGATTGCAGGTTTGGGAAGCCATCTGCATCCGGCTATATTTAAAGATTCTGAGGTTAAATGTTTCCATTTTCCTTTTTCCTGTCTCTAGTCATTCTATCTTGAACTTGTTGGTCTATGCAACTTTGGGTCCAAACATTCCTCAATATCGGAGAAGGATTTAACCCAGTCATAACGATTAGAATAAGCAAAGACATTCACAGACATTTCCTCGAGTACACCCTCAAACTAAGATGTTGCTAATGCAATATGGTCAATGACATTTTTGTTGAAAGACTACTAAAATTTCTCTAGACATTGTGGGATTAGTTAGCTGTGTAGGAGTCATTTGCTAAAAACAGAAAACTTGATGGCAGGGAGAAAGCCCAGAAATTACAGCTGCACTCAACTCAGATATTTTCACAAGTGACAAAAGGACAGTGACTCTTATCTACCCCTAATCAGATTTTCTCCTGGTTATACCACCCTCTTCTGTAACCTTTTCGTGCACCTCCAGATAAAATCCAACAAGAAAAAGTACCAAGAAGTGCCTCGAGCACAGACAGCCAATGTTTAGACTGAATCTGTCCCAGCACTAGTTTAATCCTCAGAAGCCACACCAGAATATGCGTTTATGTGTGGGGACAACGCAAACTGGAGGCAGAAGCCAGGCTGAAAGTGGTTCACAAAAGTCAAAATAAGCTGCTTAATCTCACTCCACCTTCAACAGTGACAGAGGCAAAGAATATCTGGGAGAAAGAGCCTGTTGAGGAGTGCTTTTCTTCTTTTTTTTTCTTTTCGGGTCACACCGGCGATGCTCAGGATTTGCTGAGCCAGGGGTTACTCCTGGCTCTTCACTCAGGAATTACTCCTGGAGGTGATTGGGGACCATATGTGATGCTGGGGATCAAACCAGAGTTGGCTGTGAGCAAGGCAAGCACCCTTGCTGTACTATCACTCCGCCCCGAGGACTGCCTTTCTGCTAACACTGAGAAGAAGAGGAGATGGGGTGAGAGTATGCCTGCCCAAAAAAAATTTTTAAAAAAATGCAGACTGCATGTGGTTTCAGAACCATGAACAAGAGGGCCACAATGGTAAAAGGTAAAAGATTTGTGCGATCTGAAGAGAAACCAGAGAAGAGGGCCACAATGGTATCTGATGCGAGGTGCAATCTTTAAATATCCTCTGTAACCACATCTGATCAGCAACTTCTTTGCACATAACACAAGCATGAGAGACTCTCTGTAGATATCCTACAGGCTCAAATAAGCAGAAAGGGAGGCTACGTTTTGGGCCATAGATTTCTGCTACGTGATTCTTACATGAATTCTAAAGTCCCACCTGCCTTTCAGGATCTGCTACTTTACAGGCTGGAAATGACACCAGCTCCCAGTAAACTCAGATGAGCACATCTGCTAAGACTCTGAATGTGGAAGGCCACAGGAGGGCAAGGCCAGCTCGGCAGGGTCCTGTGGCTACCCGCGAAGCTGCCCTGTTTCTGTGAACCCAGACGGGAGCAATGCCCAGGCAAAAGAACTCCAGCTCATGTGGAGAGAGTCAGCAGGCCCCACAAGCAGAAGCCCTAGCTTCACCCAGCAACTCCAGGTCCCCTCAATTCTAGGGAGGGTTCCAAGCCCCAAGCATGGAACAGCCCGAGTGCCAGCAGGTGTGGGCCAACACATACAAAAGAAAGAAAACAAACTCATGTGAAAGGGGAGATTCCATCCTCCTAGTATTTCCACAGAGCCCACCCAAATAAAAATTGTTCTCACCCCCTCTCCTCTGTGTTTCTGAACCTGAATGACCAGTTAAGTCAGGTCATCTCTGCCTCCACGCAGAAATATTTCCTTTTCTGCTTTCTGTTGGTCCCCCAACCTCCTTTTAAATCTACAAGAAAGGAGACTGATTTTGAAAGAGAAGCTTTTTCCAAACTTTCCTTGTCCAGGAGCACGTTGTTAATGTTCATTTTCAATGATTTCCATGTAAACCCAAATTCACTCTCAGTTTGGTCTCAGCGGGCCAAGATTTCAGCTGGGGCTCTTTGGAATCTCCTTCCGCTGAGTTTCAGGTCAGAGTTCATAGTTTGAAAGTGAGCCAAATCCACCATTTACAAGCAAAAGGGAATGAAATTCCGATTCTTATTGAAATTTACCTCATCGGTGCTTTTCTTTTCTCCTGGTTTGGAAGATGATCCACTGTTTTTTTTCATTGACATGCTAGAAAAGATTTGCAAAAAGAAAAGGCAGTGTTTAGTAGGAGGTGACAGAGATGGTGTCCTCATCACGTAATCCCAAGGGCACATGCCAGGCCTTAAAAGCCAGGTCCTATAATCATCCTCCTGGGAATGTGATCATTGCATGAATCCAGGGAACCTGCAGACCTTCATTAGGAGTAATGAAGCAGACACAGGCAGGATGGTAATCCCAAGGCGGCATCTCGGCTCCCCCTAAGTGCGGGTGTAATGAAGCCCAGTTGCATCGTGGGAGGCATCTGGGTCCTTGTGTTGTGGGAGGTCTAAGGACTGTGCGGGGCCCAGAAGAGCAGGGAAGCCTCAGGGCACCACAATTCTGGGCGGGAGCTAGCCTTGCCAGGCCATGACATCCCTGAGGTACTCCTGAGCCTCCAGGAAACTTTCGCCTGTGTCGGACACTGACCAAGCCTGCTGTCGTCACCAAGGCAGACGTGAAGGAGCAAAGCCACGAGGCTTCAGAGTCGCTTTCAGAATCGCAGCCAGGAACAACAGTTTTTCTCACAGGGACCAATGCAAGGCCCTTTATGTGCCACATAAAAGCTTTCAGTGACCTTGGGGCTCATTTGTTTGGTAACAGGGAACATGAGTCATACAGTTTACTGAATGTGCTAGAAAAATTAGAAAATAGTTTATGCTAATGCAAAGAGGCACAAAACAGTCTTTCATTTCAGACACTTCATCGGATGTGAATAGCAATGGGGAGCCAGAGTCTAAATCTAATACAGTAAGTTCATTGGTGGGGGCGGGCGTCAGCTCAGGAGTGAAGGTAACTGACCCACATTTGGCGCAGGCACCACACGACCCCCAGGGCATCACGGGTGAGACTCAGGTCCCCAGCACCACCAGGGTGACCCCATGGCCCCAGCTTTACAGGGTCTGGGCAGCTCCACGACACCCTAGTCCTTGCAGTCAACTGCAAGGCTGCAAAGGCTGGCCAGGCTGCGTTACTTGAAGTGGCCGAGAATAACCTTCAGTGGCCATCAGGCTCCTGAGAATGCTGGGAAGTCCCCAGGCCACAGAGGAGACAGTTTGTCCCTGAGTCCACCCTGTGACCCTTCAAACTACAAAGTCCCATCTCCTCCCCTCAGGCAGCGTGACAGCCTGAGCATGAGGTTGGCGAGACAGGGAATGTAAAAGAATGATAATAACATTGATAGATCCCTAATATTTACGTAAAGCACTGTGAATTACAAAGTTATTTGTAATCACGTTTTAGACATAAAATAATCCATAACCAATCCCACCACCAGTGTCAATTTCCCTCCACCAGTGTTCCCAGATTCCCTCTCCTGCCACTTTGAAAGGCACCTTTTAAATTTGGTTATTAAGGTTTGGGTCTCGCGATGTCAGTGCTGTTGACTCTGTGGTTTGGCTATTTAGCTCTAGCATTCCTTGATACCACTGATGCACCTGGGACCCTTTGAGCCCTGCCCTGGTACTTCTCATGGATCTCCTTTTCCCTGTCACTCTAGTTATTCCCTTCTCCTCCCCATTCTCTGGGGCCAAGGGTGATCTATGCCACCATCCATTTACATACATTTTTATTTGATACCCACATATGGCTCATGGTTTTTACAACTGGCACAATGTGGTCACGGGGCTCAGTGTGATCACGAGTTCATCCTCCAGGTCCCACACACATTGGGCACGGGCCTGGCAGCCCTGGCACTACAAGCAGATGTGTGAAGACACCACAAAAGACAGCATCATAGCTACAAAGACAAGATAGGCACAGTCCCCATCAGCGTGCAAGCCCAGTGAGGGAGTGGGTACATGTCCCAGCTGGCCCAGCGGCACCACAGTTCCAACTCAGGGCCACCGAGAGCGTGAGCACTGGTGAGCCTGTGTGCAGCAAACACCACAAAGCCACGGAGCTCCACAGCCCACAGTGCCAACAGTGTTTGAGGTATCAGATTTCATCATGTCTCTGCCAAAGATTTCAAGGCAATTTTTTTATTGTTGTCAAAAACAGGTGTGGTCACTATGTGAAGCATTTTCTAAGGGTAGAAACCTGTTTGGGGACTGTAAAAGAAGGCAAAGCCACCAGCCAGTGGCCGTGAAGAAGAGCGAGCTGCAGTACCGCAGCTGGTGGTGAAGACAGTAAGTAACACTGGGGCCATGAAACATCAACAAAACAGGAAAGCGGGAGTGAGAGAGCAGGAAGCCTTAGGGGAGCCTTTCATATGAGGACTGGCCCTCTGGAAAGATTTACAAGCAGGCGTTGTGGCTTGAAGTCTGTTGTACATTGTCTTGAAACGGTCCATTTTAGCAGTCCCTAAGCAGAAAGGGAAAAATAAGAGGGCTGGAGAGTTTGCTCAAGTGTCAGAAGAACACTCTTGTCATGCAGTGGAACCCATGTTAGAACATGAGTACAGCAAGCCTGACTATCAGCCAGGTGCGCCAGGAGCCCTCAGCCTTAGCTAGGTGCAGCCCTAGAACTCTCAGCCCAGCCAGCTAAAACCAAGAGCCCTCAGCTTAGTGAGCTACAGCCCTAGAGCCATCAACCCCAGCCAGCTGCAGCCTTAGATGACTCAGCTCCAGCCAGGTACAGTCTTGAGCCCAGCTCCAATAAGGTGCAGACTAGAGCCCTCAGCTATAGTCAGGTAAGCCTTGAGCCCTCAGCTATAGTCAGGTATAGCCTTGAGCCCTCAGCTATAGTCAGGTGCAGCCTAGAGCTCTCAGGCCCAGCCATTGAAGCCCTTGAGCCCTCAGCCCCAGCCAGCTGCAGCCCTAGAGCCCTCAGCTTCAGCCAGGTGTAGCCAAGAGCCCTCAGCTCTGGCCAGGTGCAGCCAAGAGCCCTCAGCTCCAGTCAGGTGCAGCCAGAGCCCTCAGCTCTGGCTAGGTGAAGTCTTGAGCCCTCAGCTCCAGTCAGGTGCAGCCAAGAGTCCTCAGCTCCGGCCAGGTGCAGCCAAGAGTCCTCAGCTCCGGCCAGGTGCAGCCAAGAGCCCTCAGATGCAGTCAGGCGCAGCCTGGAGGCCCAGTACCACACAGCCCATACTGTTTTACAGCCTCAACCTGAGCACTGAAACTCAGTTCGGGCTGTCTGAAGATGGCCTCAAATCGCTCATAGATCACTGTGGCACCACTTGGGTCCAGGAAGCAACACGGAAGGTGTATCAAAATATTAGACACGTGGCCAAATCTCTCCTTGAAAGTTCTTTGTGGTAAAAAAAAAAAAAAAAAAACAGGAAACAATCACTTTTTGGGTATAGAGATTTCCAGAAGATTCCCATCAAGGAGTGAAGCTGGAAGAGCAGCTGGGCAGCGGCCTCCATGCGGGGCAGTCTCAGCAGCACACACTGCCCTCCACGGCCACCAGGGTTAAGGGTCACAAAGTCTCTGCAGCCCACGCTGCCCTGAATGACCCAGCCAAAGGTTTATTCCCCACGGAGGACAGCAGTCAGTACTGTGTAATCTGGATCTTGAAGAACAAGGAACGAACTAACATACAAGTAGGTACCAGCGCTCCAGTGTTGCGGGACAATTCTAAAATTCCCAGTGTGCAGACCCTGAAGGCCAAGTGGGGATACGGGACAATTCTAGAATTCCCGCTGTGCAGACCCCGAAGGCCAGGGGGGATACGGGATAGTTCTAGAATCCCGGTGTGCAGACAGTTCTAGAATCCCCGGTGTGCAGACAGTTCTAGAATCCCCGGTGTGCAGACTCTGAAGACCTGGGGAGAGCCGAGCAGCCTCTGAAAAGTGCAGAGCAAAGTGGGTCTGTGATGACAGAGATTTCCCAGCACCTCTCTCCAGAAGCAGTCACCTCAGCGCTGGGGTACCACAGTCACCAGCGACTTCAGCTCTGTATCTGTTTCTGATTAGACACGGGTAATAACAGCATGCCCACGACAGGTCGAGCAAGCTGCTTTGGGGGCCTCATTTGTTTGTTGGGAGGTATCATTATTCCATTCCTAAGTGGGGGAAACAGCCACTGGCTCTCAGACAGGCCCCACACAACTTCCTGCAGATGCCAACATCTCTATGAGGGTTTATTCCCACACGGCGAAGGCCGGCAGCTCTTTCTCCCTTCAGATCCAGGTATACAGACAAGCGGAGATTCTCATGTGGCAGCTCCAGGGTTAGTCCCTGGATATTGCTAGGAGCTGGGAAAAAAAGGAGGAAGAGACAGAGAGAGACAGAAACAGAGACAGACAAACAGTCATACACACACACACACACACACACACACACACACACATACAGATAGACCAAAAAGGAGAGCAAGAAAGAAGTAGAGATTCCCCACCCCTCAATTTGGTTTTGATTGGGGCCACACCCAGTGATGCAGTGCTGGGGGACAAAAACCAGGCTCATGTACAAAGCATTTGCTCTAGTCCTTGAGACATCTTACTGGCCTAGTTATTTTTCTTTGAACATTTCTAACAGTTATTTCAAAATTTCATTCCTGGATTAGTCAAGAGCATCAGTTCCTTGCTTCACCAAAATAGTTGAAGGGGCAGGAGTGAGGCTCACTGCTAAAGCACGTGTCCCGTCTGCGACCCCAACTTAGACTCCAACACCACAATTCCGGCCCCAGCACCACCAGGCATGGCCCCTCTCTACACAAATTTGTAAGTAAAAATAAATCATCCGATCCTTCAAAGTCATATAGGCTCAAATAATAGTTTGGGAGTGAGATGTTTGGGTACATATGATAGGTATGCTTCAAAATGCTGAGTCAAAATGATAACTTTAACTTTGTTAAAGTTATGCTTCAGAAAAAATGAGTGCATTGTGACTTCAAAAGAAACGTCTTCTCGCAATAGTTTTGTTACAATATACAAAAGTATAATTACCTAAATCAAAATCACAAAATCATCTGACATTTAAGGCGAACATTACAGGTCACTTTTTTTTCAGTGTCTGGGGTCTTTTTAATTGAATTTTTACTAAAAATTTGTTTCTGGCATTTAGAAAAGTTGAGAGACTAGGACAATGAATACTGATATTCATCCCACTTATGAGTCAGTAATTATGACTTTCCCTGTGTTCTGCCAAATCTAAGATAGCTGGGGCTAGATATTATAGATATGTAGGCAGTTATTATATTTGTACATATAACCAAAGACACACCTGTATTTGAAAATAAATGACAGGAATTCTGAAAGTCTACAGCTAAATATTTCACTAAGCATCTCCTTCCACTGAAGACTTTCCCCCACACGACTAACATCACTATCACGCTAGCTCAACTTATAAGCATCCCTGATGCCATCCAGTCTTCAGTAACTGAAAGCTTTATAGCTGGCCTCTTGCCCTGACCATCTCTTGGACAATCCTCACTGGGATTCATAAGAGCCTACGGCTGCCTAAGACTGGGATTGGCCAGAGATCCAAGAAGATGGGCAGAGAGAGACATGCCAGGGGGAGCCAGGAGGAGAGAAAGGAACAGATAAAGGACATTCCTATCCTCCCTCCATGTGGAGTAATTTCCCAAACCACTGCCACCCCTGCGTCAGCACACATGGGGTCAAAACAGCTGTTCTGCACCCCAACTCCAAGAGACAGCCTTTATCGGCTTCAAATTTGCTGCCTAAGCACGCTTAAGCCTGTGAGGAAACTGATGGTAGAGCTCGGGCGTAGCAGGACTCCATCTCCCCAGTGCAGTTCAGGCTTGGCTTTGGGGCACTAGGGCAGTCTCCCTTCTGCTCCCTGCTCCCCACCCCGACACTTACATGGGATGGAATCAAACCAAACCCTTGTCTACACCCAAAGTAGAAAGAAGACAGGACAAAGCTGGGCCCACTGGCAAAGAAAGAGGAGCAAACGCTCATGTGCTTCTGAAATGCCTTGGCTTTATTAAAAATATATGAATGGGGCTGAAGTGATGGTCCAGTGAGTAGGCATTTGCCCTGCATGCAGCCTACCTGGTTTCGATCCCCACCCCCAGATCCTGCATCCCATATGGTCTCCTGAGCAGAGTCAGGAATAATTCCTGAGTGAAGAGTCAGGAGTAACCCCTGAGCATTGCTGGGTGTGACCCAAAAAGCAAATATATATATTTTTTCTTAAATATATTAAATACTATCATTTATTCATGCATTCATATATATACATATATATGAATATGAATATTATATGAATGCATGAATAAGTGACAGTACTCATCACTTATTTATTTATATATTAATTTATTATATTCATATATATTTATGAATTTATATACATTCATATGTGTTGGAGGACAGGTTTAGCTATTCTGGGAGTTTTGTTGTTTTGCCCCTCCCAGCTTAATCTTATTTAAGCCAAAGTTCATTCTAATGAGACCTCTCTTCTATGTAAACACTGCTAGAGGGTGTGGAAGTTACAGAAGTCACCTTGACTGAATAACTTCTGACTTATACATCTACGAAGACTTCTATGTTTTCTAGATTGGGCACAGCTCCTCTCTATACCCACTGCACCCAGCGTGGGACAGTTAGAATTTACCAGGAGACTACCACCCTGGCTACGCTGAGACTATAGGAAGACTATAGGAAGGATCATACTAGTTTGCTCTAAGCAGGCGAGTGTGACTCTTTCAGTACACGAGAACAAGATACTCAGAATCACCCTGGTGCAGATAATAATAAGAAGGACCTTGTGGGTACCATCTAGATTACATGAAGCTCATGAAGTTAAGATGTATTACTTTATATCAGCCCCCTCTCTCTCCAGTGTTTTACATAAGAGATAATCTTGGTAGAAAGGATTAGACCTTGGCATAACCTTTGTTTATACCTGCAATGTGGTGTGGCACTACACTCTGTTTAGAGTTCTTTGTTGACATGACCCTCCCGATTGGATTACTTTGGTGTATATAAGGGGCTGACTTGAGGCCCCTTCACCTTTTGCCTTTTTGGGCCTTTTGGCTTTTGGCTTTTTGCTCTTTGGCCTTTTGCTCCTTCTGGACAGGACTCAGCTCGGGTGAGATCCTCTCTCTTTTGTGGGAGACTTAGGCTCTTTTGTATGGTCTAAGTTCGGACCAGAGCTAAAGTTTGTTCATTATATTGGAGTGCTGTGGAAGAGCTTTTGTACTATTAAAAGCCTTTTTGGAACTGCACCAGACTCATGAGTTTTCATCTGTTCTCCCGGCGTCCTCGGAGGTAGAAGAGAATCTCTGTCCTGACACTGTCGGGGACCCCAGCGGCATTCCCTGACACATATGTATTTATATTCATTCATATTAATATATGTGTGTATATATATATATAAATGCATGAATAAGTGATAGTATTTTTTGTTTGCTTTTTGAGGACTGGGGGAGAAAAAACACATTCTAAATAAGGGGAGGCTGGCACCTCCCTGCAGATCCCCTGTGAAAGTGAATTATACGGTTTAGTGAGGGAATTGCATGTTTGGTGAATGATATCCAAATTGAAGCGGTGTGCTGCTTTCTTTGTAAAACAATTATAAAGTTAACTTCTAGATAATTTGAGAAACTTCCCTCGTTGACTTGCAGACAGGAGCTTGGTGCTGGCCTGGACTCTTGGAGCTGAAGCCGGAGAAAGCAGATTGGGGCACACAGCTGCTCCAACCATGGGCAAACCAAGAACGCTTTTCTTCCAGGTGTCTGAGCATCAGAGAGCCACAGGTGTCTGCAGGTCTCCTCAGCCACTCAGAGTCCAACACAAGTTCAGGGAATGACTAGAATCGCTCATGCATAAGCGCAGGGTTTGTCTTGAGGAGCACTCTGCTGAGGGTGGAGTCCCTGGGACTCTGCAGAATTCCCACTGCTTCCAAGACTCAGCTAGGACTGAAAAACCTGAGGGGTGGCCACGGGCACCAGGACAAGAAGTGGAAGCTTGAAGCACCCTGGAGTCAATATCCACATGGCCCTTCTCTGAATCCTTCAAGTAAATGGGGAGACTCAATGCCCTGTGCCAATCTAGCGAGGGAGAACTAACTCCAAGCCTGCCCTGGCAGTGGCACACTGTAAGGTTCTAGCAGAGGCTCAGCCTCGCCTTTAAGCAAAGCGAAGGGATGCACTCCGAGAGTGTCTGCACGCGGGTTATAAGAGCGCCCCCAACATCTGTTTGCTTGCCGACTGGCGGGGAAATGCTACTTCGTACCACATTCCTGGCTGAGTGTATCCGGGTGACAAAGGATGCTCAGTTTAATGACTCCATTTACCTCCAGAACACCTGTTGGAGGACAGGCTTAGCTATTCTGGGAGCTTTGTTGTTTTGCCCACTCCCAGCTTAATCTTATTTAAGCCAAGGTTCATTCTAATGAGACCTCTCTTCTATGTAAACACTGCTAGAGGGTGTGGCAGTTTCAGAAGTCACCTTGATTGAATAACTTCTGACTTATTACATCTACTAAGACTTCTATGTTTTCTAGATTGGGCACAGCTCCTCTTTATACCCACTGCACCCAGCGTGGGACAGTTAGAATTTACCAGGAGACTACCACCCTGGCTACGCTGAGACTATAGGAAGACTATAGGAAGGATCATACTAGTTTGTTCTAAGCAGGCGAGTGTGACCCTTTCAGTACACGAGAACAAGATACTCAGAATCACCCTGGTGCAGATAATAATAAGAAGGACCTTGTGGGTACCATCTAGATTACATGAAGCTCATGAAGTTAAGATGTATTACTTTATATCAGCCCCCTCTCTCCCAGTGTTTTACATAAGAGATAATCTTGGTAGAAAGGATTAGACCTTGGCATAACCTTTGTTTATACCTGCAATGTGGTGTGGCACTACACTCTGTTTAGAGTTCTTTGTTGACATGACCCTCCTGATTGGATTACTTTGGTGTATATAAGGGGCTGACTTGAGGCCCCTTCACCTTTTGCCTTTTGGGCCTTTTGGCTTTTGGCTTTTTGCTCTTTGGCCTTTTGCTCCTTCTGGACAGGACTCAGCTCGGGTGAGATCCTCTCTCTTTTGTGGGAGACTTAGGTTCTTTTGTATGGTCTAAATTCAGACCAGAGCTAGAGTTTGTTCATTATATTGGAGTGCTGTGGAAGATCTTTTGTACTATTAAAAGCCTTTTTTGGAACTGTGCCGGACTCGTGAGTTTTCTTCTCCCAGCGCCCTCGGAGGTAGAAGAGAATCTCTGTCCTGACACTGTCGGGGACCCTGGCAGCGTTCCCCGACAAACACCTTCTTCTCAGGTCTGTAAACTGGATAAAAACAGTAGCAGCTGATGGGGCTAACTTCAAGGCTGAAAAAGGCCTGTCAAACTGTAGTCTCGGACAAAATCCATTGAGAGCTTTGCCTGTGTAAGCCTAAAACAGGGGAGTTTTGAAGCCAGGGAAGTTTGAAGCCAGGTGGGCAGATTGACTTGGTTTTATAGCATCTAGCTTAGGCCGGAACTGTCTGTTCTGGGGGCATACTTGCCTGACCCTGCTCCCCCAGGACTGCCTGGCACTGGAGTCAGGAGACCCCGCAGACTCCCTAAGATGACTGGTGGGAACCAGACCCACCCCTGCTGCTTGGTCCTTCCATCTGAAAACAGCAGCAGCTCACTGCAAGGTCTAATCTCTCCATTGCTACCACCACAGTGGGGTGGGCCCCTAGTGTCCTGTTACCTGGGTCACCAGCTCTCTGCATTCCATCCCAGGCAGTCTTACAGGACCAGAATGGCATGGTGCTGAGGTTATGTGAGATCACGCAAATCAATTCAGCCTGTTTTCTTCTTGTCAAATGCAGCTAAGGTTCCTACCTCTCTGGCCCGCTTCAGAGGAAAGCAGCTAAGTCCATGAGGATCCCTGTGCCTTGTTATTTTAGTCCTTTCCATTTTTTGCTGGCATCAGTGTGGCGCACCAAACCATGAGATGGTAAAATGAGTGAGAAGTGGAGATTTAAATACTTCATTTTCTTTCTTTCCTTCCTTCCTTCCTTCCTTCCTTCCTTCCTTCCTTCCTTCCTTCCTTCCTTCCTTCCTTCCTTCCTTCCTTCCTTCCTTCCCTTCCTTCCTTCCTTCCTTCCTTCTTTCTCTCTTTCTCTCTTTCTCTCTTTCTTTTTTGCTTTTTTGTTTCACACCGGGTGACACTCAGGGGTTACTTCCTGGCTCTTTGCTCAGGAATCACTCCTGGTGGTGCTCAGGGGATGATATGGGATGCCGAGGATCGAACCTGGGTCAGAGGTTTACAAGGCAAATGCCCTGCCTGCTGTGCTATCGCTCTGGCCCCTAAATATTTCATTTTCTAAGGCTGCAAATACAAGAGCAAAGAATTCAGATTTAAATTTTTTTCTGAAAGAGGAAAGGAATCAGGCCCATTTGAGCAGTGATTGTTTACTTCTCTGTCTGCTGTGTCACTGTGAAATTACATTAGATTTGCATCTCTGTATGGCATCTGAGGGTGTGAAGAATTCATTTTCCAAACAATCAACATCAATTTGGTCACAGAGATGACAAGAGTACAATTCCTATGCTTAAGAGGACTTTGGAAGCATATACATGTATGTGAGTGTGTGTTTTGGGTGTATATGACTATGTGTCTGTGCGTAAGTACCTATGAGTGTATGTGAGAATGTGTGTGAGTGTGCGCATGTGAGGTTAAAGTTTCGATAGTGCCTTTTTGTGTTATAATGTTGATAATAACTGAACACAAATGCTAGGAACATGAGGGTTGAGGCATTATTCTCTCATCTAAGATAAAAGTTTTGAAAAATGAAGAATTCCTCCTATTTGAAGAAAAATTTACCTCCCTATTCAAATGCAATATCCTCTTCCTTTTTTTTCTTTATTTTAATAATAATTGCAAAACTTGTGATTTTTTAAAAATTTGTGGTTTGAAAATCAGTGGTTATGGGACTGGAGGGAGAGTCTAATGGGCAGGGTACGTGTTTGTATGCATCCAACCTTGGTTCAATACCCAGCACCCTTTATGGTCCCTTGAGCACCACCAGGAGTGATTCCTCAGAACAGAACCAGAAGAAAGCCCTGAGCACTGCTGGATATGGCCCTAACAAACAAACAACAAAACCTAAAAAATCAGTGAACATCCATTGTGCATGAAGTGTGGAGGGAATGATTAATAGATTAATAGAAAGCACATGAAAAGTCAAGCTTTCCAGGATGGCGTCATTATCTTCTCTACAATTATATTCATTCATACCAGAAAATCCAGCATCGGCTTTGGGGAAGAGTCCCTGATCAACTTTTTCCTAAGTCTTTGCTTCTCGAACCTCCACCCCCGCCCACGCCCTAACACGTGCTCATTCCATGGATGACCTGCGGTGGCGCTGCCGAGCACAGGTCATCACCTGGCCTGGCCTCCCAGCCGGGTTAAAGATTCAGATCCACCTGCCTTAGGACATTTCTGAATTTTCTCTCAGTCAATCAAGGCATCATGATAGTTACACAACTGCTTTTATAGCACTCATTCTAATGCGCCTGTAGTTTTCTCTATGAAAAAGGGGGGGGGGGGCCGGAAAAAATCCCAGGCATGATGCATGAACATGTTTTCCTCCTTCTGGCACACAGCAGATGAAAAGGGCACCATGACATCTTTCCTTTGTACCAATGTGTTCTCCTGCTCTTCCTTGTCTCCAGTCAAAACGAATTCCACAGGCTTCTCAGTAACTAACCCAAGCCCTTGCCCCTCTCCTCTTTCCCCCTCTCCTTCCCTTCCCTTCAGGTTGGAGTGAATTTTTCTCATTTGCATTTTCTTATGGAAAGACACTGATTTACTGGCTTGATTTTTTCCCCTTCCTCTGTGGAGAGGTGTAGAACTTTCTGGGTAAGATTTTGTAAAAAGAAAATAGGATAACTTTCCTTTAAAGCAATGTTTTCAAGAGCAGAGCTATAAAATCATGTAGAATTTTTGTCCTGACACATCTCAGAGAGAATTTTGAGATATGGTGGCGTTAGATGCCACAAGAATCCACCTCTCCACTGGTAAGACCTTGTCTGGCACAACTATTTTGTAAATCTGTCTCCTGCGGAAGACTGGCAAGTTGCAGGTTAGGGAGCACAGGCAAATTTGGGTTGGTCAGTTTAACTCGGCTTCTATTCTCCAAACTCCTCTGATGCCCACAAAGCAGAGGTTCCAATAGCCAGCCAGAGGTCAGTGCTGGGGAAAGGGCAGGTTTGGGGAAAAAGGGGGCTGAAGGAATCTCACACACAGATTTAAGATTTGTTTTTGAAACTGGCTATTTGAGTCTCTTTGAGTCTAACAATGTGGAATCTCTCTAAGCTGAACTAGCTTGTAGGGTCAGTGTGGGTCCAAGGACTCTCCTCTACAGATTCTGAGGATTCGACACTGGTTACTGCTTTGATTGTGGACATGCAAAAGAAGTAGACCACTGTCAGAAGCCCCCTCACCTCCAGATAAGATGACTCAAAGGGATTTAAAGCAGTTTTCCTCCGCCTTTTATACCTGCAGACAGGCCCCTGACTTTCCAAGGGGTCCATAGAGTGGCCGTGAGCACCTAGATGGGATGGGCGATTCAAAAGGACCAGCCCGCTTCGGCCCCTCACTTTCTAATTCTTTTTTATCATTTTTGGAGACAAACATCAAAGCCTGGGGGAATTTAGAATTAAAAGCCCCATGGGGCCAGAGAGAGATAGTGAAGAAGGTAAGATGCTTGCCTTGCACACATCTAATCTAAAATTAGGAGTTTCCACAATGTTAGACTCAAAGGGACTCAAATTGTTTCAAAAACAAATCTTAAAGGCACGCAAATAAACAGCATAGGCAGCCCAAAGAAAAAAAGAAAGAATAAAATACCATAGTAACTGTCCCTGAAAGACCGGGTGGCAGACCTACTAATCTGTTTTAACGACACTGGAGGAAGGTGTGAAGACAGAGAAGAAAATGTTCCTACAAAATGGAAATACAAGTAATGTAGGAAAGTATGTTTGTTTGTTTTATATGGAAAATTATGTATATGAAATGTTTTTATGTAAATGGTCTGTATTGTCTAATAAACATATTATTTCAGTTTTGTGAGACAGAACCTTCCAGTCATAACCATTCAGACATGTGAAAGAATGTACTTACCTCCACTGATCTCAATACACCTAAAAGGAACAGGTAATACATCGTGTTCATTTACTTACTCATGTCTGGGAATCAAACCCAGGGCCTCAGTCATGCCAGGCACGTGCTTTATTGTTTAACTACATCCTTATTCAATGACAAATTTCATGTTAGGTGTATGTTACAACAATTTCTAAAAAATTCAAGGCAATAAAGGCGGGCTTCTTAGAGCAATCACATTCTCTAAAATACCTTATGCATAACTAATCAGCCATCATTTCACCCTGAAATCTCAAATGCCTGCCCACTTCCTGTGTTTGGCCCAGCAATGGGCATTGTGCTTTAAGAAACATTTGTAAAGTCTATTTAGCTTTCTGGAAGTGTCAAAACTGATGAGAAGAACAGTGCCATGGAAAGCTACTCTAAACCAAACCAGAAATTGCCAACCAAAACAGCAGGGGTGCATGTGACTTCTAGTTTCCAGTGCCTGGAACCTTCCCATGGACTATGATTTGCTCCTGCACATCATAGCAACCGGAGACGTCGGTCCTGACAGTGACACTCTTTCCTAGGCTGGCCCCAATGACAGGGCATCCAAATGACTGGGCTCCTTGATGGCACTGCCATGGGGCCAGTAGGTCTAATTAAACTGAGAAACACCTTTAATTACCTTGGCTGACAGAGTCCACCTATGACTCAGGAATAGATTACTGACATAAACTAAATTTACCCTCCTTCAAGTTCATCCTTAAGATCTTATCACAAGTCATTCTATGTCTTTCCTTCTCCTTCTGACTCATTTCACTCAGCATGATACTCTCCATGTCCATCCATTTATAGACAAATTTATAACTTCATTTAAGGACAGATGTAGAATAACTGCATTCATTAGTGGGCTTTAAAGAAAAATAGTATAAGACTAATATCCAAGGCTAAGGAAAACGGGTCAGGAGGACATGTCAATGGTTGGATTCTACCCCACTACGTGGTGGTGAAAGGGTGGGTAAGGTAGAGAAGGGACCAGTTAGACAATAATAGTTGGAAATCGTAATGCCAATCTAGATCTCAGTATTGAAAGCAGGTCAAGAGTTATACATAACAACCTTCCAGTGTCTGTATTGCAAACTAGAATATGCAAAAGGAGAGAGAGAGCGAGAACCTGCCATAGAGAGCAGCTTGTGGGGGGTGGGGAACGGGTAACATTGGTGTTGGGAAACGTGCACTGGTGGAGGGATGGGTGCTGGAACACTGTATGACTAAAACCCAACTATGAACAGCTTTGTAATGGCCCATAGCAATGTGATTCAATAAAATAAAATTAAATTTAAAAAGATCTTATCACAAGTTCCTCAAATTTCGCTTTAGGTTTTATTCCTTACCTAATTCTATAGAAGGTGAGATCAATGATATTGAGGGTACTCAAAGTGAAAAGTATATACAGTAATATTTCTCGACTTGGCTCAAACACACCAAGATCTCTTTTTAAAGTGTAGTATTCAAAAAAAAATTTGATGAAAATACTCTGGAGTTAGATCTAACATTAGTCACCAACCCTGATTTCTCTTGGAGGAGAAATGGGTGCATGCCTGGAGGCTAGTGCAGGGCCTGGTACACAGCAGGTTCTTGTAACTCTAAAGGCAACTCTAAAGTGATCTTTTCCCAGTGTTTAAGACCTCCCTACTGAAGATAGCATGACTACATGATTCACTAGAAAGTGGCATATGAGAGGAAAAATTATAAAAAGTCTGCACAGAGCTTTAAGGGAATATGTGGATGAACTTTTCACATATGTGCATTATGCTGTAGGAAAAGAGCTCATAACTTCATTTGATTTTCTACATAATCTGTGATTACCTCCCACAGCCAGCAACCAAAGATGGGCGTGGAGGGGCAGAGTGATGCTACAGAGGGCAGGGTGCTTGCCTTGCATGACGCCAACTAATGGGTTCCATCACTAGCTCTCCATTTGGTCTTCTGAGCCCCACCAGGGGTGATTCTTGAGCACAGAGCTAGGAGTAGGTCCTGAGGTCCCTTGGGTGTGACTCCAAATATTCAAAGCAAAAACAGGTTTGGAACCCATGGGTAGAGGAAAACTGTCAAATATCAGTCACAGATCATTGTGCTGCTGAGTACTTGAAATATGGGAAGAAAGAATTGAGACATGATGTAAGTATAAGACATATATGAAGAACGAAGAATAAAATATAAAAGATCTCTGCCATTATATTCCGGGATAATGTTTGGGATATAGTTAAATAAAATATATTGCTGGCAACACTGTCCCTTGCTTCCTTTAGCTTCTGCTGATGTGAATATTCCACTAAAATATTTAAAATTCCATATTTTAATTTTTGAAGTGGCTCACACTATATTTTTATTGTATATCACTCATTTGCAAAACGTTGAAGTGTGATCATAGTATGTAGCTTGTTCTAGGGTGTTTCATGCTAGCAAATGCTCTTTATCATAGTCCCCAAGTTGGTTCTACCAGAGATTTTGGCAGAACAGGGCTAAAAGAGTTATAAGCAATCTTCATGCAATCATTACAGCACAACTTCCTTTGGAGAGCCATAAGGTTGGAATAAGCCTAAGTCCAATTCTGCACCACCACTGTCCACATCTACTGGTGATTCATGGGATTTTCTTGATAAGGGCCTTAGATCAATAATGACTCAAAACAAACTTTTGCTTTTAGCACATCAATAGCTACATTTCAAAAGTGTAGGAAAGGCAAAAACTCACAATAAAATATTTCCAGTAAGGGGCTGGAGCGATAGCACAGCGAGTAGAGCTTTTGCCTTGCACACGGCTGACCCGGGTTTGATCCCCAGCATCCCATATGGTTCGACGAGCACCACCAGGAGTAATTCCTGAGTGAAGAGCCAGGAGTAACCCCTGAGCATCGTTGGGTGTGACCCCAAAAGAAAAAAAAATTCCAGGAAAACTGGAATTCCTAGTCACATTCTAGACTCCAATTCATCTTCACCAAACTTTATGGGGTTCCTATTTTTTGCATCTGTTTCTCGGGTGGAAAAACAGAGTTCAAGGGTTGGTCCTTGACCTTTGAGGGAACAGCAACTCTGTGGGGTGGAGAGATATTGCTAAGGGGTAAGGAATCTGCATTGCACACAGTAAAGTAGATTCAATCCCAGGTCACACATAGGCTCCCCTGAGCCTGGCCAGAAGTTTAGTTGCCTGAGCACAGAGCCTGGGGTAAGCCCTCAGCAACGCCAGTGTGATCTCAAAACAAAACAAAAAAAAAAAAAAAAAAAAAAAAACCTCTGACCGAGCCAGGATGCTCCTGGATGCTAGTATTGTGCCAGATCCTCAGAGATGCTCAGTAAACTGATCGGTTGCTGGTGAGAGTTTCTTGACTCCAACACAAGATTTTCTCTACAGAGAATCTTACTAGAACATCCTGGCTTTCCCCAGTAACGCACAGGAAAAACAGTGCACCTAACAGCTCTTTATAATTCGCACCACCAAGTAAACTTGTGTGTATTTTGAGGAAAGCAATCGGATGTTAACTCATGCTTCCTCGTTCCAAAGTACTACAGGTGCCAGCATGCCTGGATCTCATGTCTCATTGGTTGGAAGCACATTCAGTGAGCTAAAATAGGTCACCTTTGTCTTTCACAGGACAAAATATGGGGGTATCTCCCCATCTTCCTCTCCTTTCCTCAAGGGATTGGGATCTCATGTGTTTCCACTCCGTGGATTTTTTGCGTTGCGTTGGGGGAATACACGCCCAACAACACTGCTCTTGAAAGCTGTCATATCTGCAAAAGTCTCAGACAACGACTCCTCCACGAACAACTCCTCCATCAACCCTCGTGCAGAAGCAAATCCCTCCAGTCTCCACTGTGAGCACGACCCTGGCGAGCCACACACCCAGGTACATTTGCACAAACTTCGGTGAGGCGTCTTCGCCTCTCCTCAACCTAAGCCAGAGGTCCGCGGGGAGGTCGCGCAGGTCCCTGCCCCTTCCCAACTAAAGTCTGGGTAACGCCTAGTCTGCACGCTCGGGAGTAAAAGCAAACATTCCCTCCCGGTCTTGCCCAGCTCGACCCCCTCCTATTTACCGTCTTGTACCACCAGCTCGCGAAAGCCATGGCGACTGCCGATGAAGACGTACGGCCCGAGGACCCTGCGACAACGCGGTAGGAGTTGCGAGAAGCGCGGGGCCCGCACGCAGCAAGCCCAGGACTGGCAGGCTCTGGGGTGGGCCGCGACTAGCCGCTGCCAGAGGGGCGGATACGGGGGCGGTCCCTCCTATTGGTCCCGCCTCCTGCTTGGTGCAACCCCTATGGCCGCTTCTCACAGCTGCCGGGAGAGCCCTCTGGGGGGTGGGGACAGCGCAGACCACGCCCCCTCTCGTTTGCCTCGCCCCCAGACCTGGCCCAGCCCCGCCAAGGGGAAGGGGCTGCTGGAAGTTCTTATTCAGAAAGACCCCGCCACCTCCAGGCCCACCCTCCTCCAGGCGCCCGGCAACGAAGAAAGGCGGGCTGAGGTAAAACGTCTTACTCCTAAAGCCAAGCCCCCTTATAGTCCTGCCCCCGGATCCCTGCTTGCTTGAAATTCTTACTCCGTAAATCCCCGCCTCCCGTGGCCCCGCCCCTCGCACGGGGCCGGGTTGATTGAGCAAACGCTTACTCCAGAAGGCCGCGCCCACCTCTGGCCCCGCCCTCATACCCCCGCCCCACGATGAGGAAGTTTACTTCTGGAGGCTCCGCCCCTTGAGGCCCCGCCTTCTCGACACGCCCCTGTCGAAGGGGCGGGGGAAATCTTACTGCGGCGGCCACACCCTGCGGGCCTGTACAGCTAGTCCCGGATCCCGCCGTCCACCCGGAGCTCCCACCCACTGTAGGGGTCTCGAGGACTTTTGCCCCTCTTTCCTCCCTCAGCCTTCTTTCGCCCCCGTCTCACCAACTTTTCCGACTCGTCTCGCCCGCGTGTGGCCAGCGCCACGCCCAGCCCAGTGCACCAGGGCACCTGCCGGACCGCGCCGCTGTCTCGGGCCGGGGTCGTCGCGAGCGCAGCCCACACTCACCTGCAGGCGGCTGCGGGCCGCGGCTGATCGCGGGGGCCGAGGGGACGCAGCGGGCTTGGAGGCCGGCTGAGACATGGCGCAGCAGCAAGCGCTGCCTCAGGGAGCGGAGGGCGGAGGATGCCCGTGAGGCAGCTTTTCCGACCCAACCCGCGCCCGGGCGGGGGCCCCCAGCCGGCCGGGTCCTCCCCTTCCTGCCGCCGCGCGGCTCTTGGGGCTCTGCTCCGCACCGGGTGCCCCAGCGCACCCACGGGTGCCCAGCCGAGCGGTGCCGCGGGTCACCCCTGCGCACCCCCCGAGGTGCCGTTCCGAGCGGTGCTCAGGGCTACCCGTGCACACCCCACCCGGGGTGCCGCGCCGGAGGAGCCCCGGGTCATCTCTGCACACCCCACCCAGGTGCCAAGGAGAAGGGGGTCCCCGGGGCTTGCGATCCCTCCATGAGGGGCGAAGGGAGAGCGCACCCCCAGAATGTGGAGAATTCTGCAGCCTAGAGCTGGCCCAGGAGTCCAGCCGTGGACACGTGGCCCCAGCCTGATCTGCAAACACAGCCAAGTGGGATTCGGGTGCTTGTGCTCACGCGTGCTGGAGCTGCTTGGCTGTGTCCTCTGTAGGGAGTCGGGGAGAGGCGTGTTTGCAAGGGGATCCTATCCCGTGCTGGGACGCTGACTGCACTCTCCCACCAAGTGGTGGCAAGACAGGATGAAATCCTGTCTTTGGCCCCCCCTAAGCAGCACTTTTCCAGGCTCAGGTGCAAGTGATTTGCAGCAGTCAGGACCAGACAGCCTTGACGCCCTCGGTGATCAGACCCAACAGAAAATAAAACTGTGACTAAGCCTGGCACTCCTACTTTGGCAGAACAGCTGCAGGAGAAAGGCTGGATTATAGGTAAAGATCAGCCGTGCTCAGGGCGATTGGCAGGATAGAATGATCGCTGCTACCCTCTATTTTCAGCCTCTCTTACTTTCCTTTCTTTTTTTTCTTTTTTGGGTCATACCCGGTGGCGCTCAGGGGTTACTCCTGGCTCTTCACTCAGGAACTTACTTTCCCTTTACACCAGGGGCTGCCACCTGGCCAGGTGTGGTCTCCAAGGGGTGGTTTCAAGGCATCTCCAAGGCAGGCTGCGTGCAGGGGTCTATGGGGGAGGAGTGGCGGGTAGTTCAGTAGTCAGGGCCCACATCTTGTGGGGATTGGATTCCACATTCTCACCCTGCCCAAGATTAACCAATTCCGTAACTTGGGCAGATGATTTCAGGAGATGGGGCCTCTGGGAGGTCAAAGAACAGGAGGCCTAACCTGGGGATGAGACTAATAGGCTCATTGAAGATGTAAGAAGGCCCTTCCTGTCCGGGGTGTGAGGTCACAGGAACAGTGTCCTGTCAGGAAGGACCTTCACCTACAGGTGCTGACTCCTGCTCACTCTGGGGCCTCCAGAGCTGTGAGGAATAAATTCATAGGCAATGTATGCATAGGCAATGCATATAGCAAAGTATTCTTTGCTACATATAAATCAATTCTTAGAATCACTCATCCATGCAATCCTATGGATAGATATATAACATCCTAGTGGGTGGGGAAATGATTATATTTCAAAATAAGAAGAAAATTCTGAGGGTGCTTCAGCTATCTGTTCTTAGAATCTAGCTGGATATTATAAAAATAATGCTTCCAGGGCTGTGGGACTGTGGTATAATACATGTTTTGCCTGCGTGAGGTCCTGGGTTAAATCTCCAATAGCACAACGAAATAAAAAGAAAATAATTTACAAAATATGTCCAGGTACAAAGAGATAATACGTGGGCGGGGTACTTGCCTTTAGTGTGACCAAGCGGTGTCAGTCCATAGCTGAGCCCTGCCTGGAGTGATCCCTGAGTACAAAGCTAGCAATGAGCTCTGAGCACAAAGCCAGGAATCAGCTCTGAGCACATATCCAGGAGTCCATCCAGAGCACAGAGCTAGGAGCAGTCCCTGACCATCTCTCAATGTGCTCCAAAAAAACTTGGTTATCACAGTTCTTACAAAAGTTTTTATTTCAAGTACGTTAGAGGTGGTTATTCTCAGAAAACTCATTAGACATAAAATGACGTTTCTACTGAAGTTTCATGTGGGAATATGGTTCAGTTTTGCTGAAAAACTGGTGTACACTGGACTCCTGTTTGGGTGCCAAATGTGGCTATCTCAGATCACCACAATGCCTTTGTCAAGATGGAGAAGCCAGGCCAGGCGTCCTGACAACGTTTGCCTCAGGCGAGACCTCGTGTTCAGTCCCTGCATCGCCAAAACAACAGCAACAACACAAACCGGGGAAACCAAACTGTTCTCTTACTTTTGACCAACCACTGCCTCCAGGCTGTGATGGGGAGTCCCCAACAGCCCCCACCGCCGTGATCCTGGCGACATATGTTTGTGAACCCAACCCAGCATCCACACTGTAGCCGCCGTGGACTCGAGTGTCCTCAGTGGTCTCCGTGGCTTCGCCGTGGTGCCATAGTCCCATTTTTCTACGACCTTAACAATGCTGAGGAAACATTGTGTCTGTCCCTCACTTTTTTGTTTTTCTGGTGGCTTTCCCACAGAGAGGCTGGAGGTGCAGGTGAGGACTGGGGGTTGAGGCTTGGCTCGGGATGGGGTAGGGGCAGCTTCCAGCAGGGTTTGCTTCTTGTCACAGCGCTGGGGATGTGTGATAGCTGCATGATTTGACTCCATCAGGA